>MJUU01057665.1:185415-241211 GCA_002080025.1 Modiolus philippinarum | reverse complement strand
TATATCCCCTCTTCAAAATTAAACATGTTAACATGAGCATAACCTGCACGCAATATTGGAACAGGCCCCCTTTTTAGACCCACCCAACGAAATTTGGGAAAATTTCGTTTTTATCAAAGTTTTTCTTTCAATTGCTTCAAATTGCGGATTGGTACCTCTCAGTTATGAAAAAAATGGTATAGATAACTAAATACCGAAGTTACTGTGAATTTACTTTCTGCATATGCGCATTTCGACAACTTATGTCTCATCATATAGAATGATAGCCTGTGGTATTAGCTTTACAAATATTCCATAAAAAATCTATTTATATACCCAATACGTTCTGAAAATTTAAAAACTTTACCCCTACCCCTTCGAAATGTTGACGTAAATTATAAGATTTTTCTCGAAATTGTGTAAGTTCAATGGTCCTTACAAACCAGTATGTTGTTTATTTCATAATTCTTGGAATTGTTTTTAGTCTTTCAAAGTCCTTCCTTAAAAATTAAGCATGTTAACATAATGTTAATATGTTTTGAATGACCAAACTATCACTTTTAAATAGACTAATAAAACAAATCTTTGAATATTTTCGTTTTCGACAAAGTTTTGTCCCTTTTTTGCCTCATCTTATCTATGAGTGGCTCAAATTCAAGAAAGGGTGGAATAAAATGGAAGTACATAATGTCTACTTTACAACTGGTACACATTATGGCAGTTTTGAAGTATTATAAACTTCCTAGATCCGTAAAACTCACCCCCCACCCAACAAATTTACTCTAAATTTGTCAATTTTTGTCTATGATCGCATAAAATTTACCAAAACACGCTTTTAAATAGACTAATAAAACACATCTTTGAATATTTTCGTTTTCGACAAAGTTTTGTCCCATTTTTGCCTCATCTTATCTATGAGTGGCTCAAATTCAAGAAAGGGTGGAATAAAATGGAAGTACATAATGTCTACTTTACAACTGGTACACATTATGGCAGTTTTGAAGTATTATAAACTTCCTAGATCCGTAAAACTCACCCCCACCCCAACAAATTTACTCTAAATTTGTCAATTTTTTGTCTATGATCGCATAAAATTTACCACACCACGCAAATTGTGTGTTGTTTATGACACGGTTGCAAGAATTATATTGTAATTTCGTATTTTAACAGCCATTTGGTGACTTAAAGTCAATATATTGCCCGAAATTTATGAAAAATGGGCATTTTCTACATTTCAGATTTATTAAAAGTTCACTGTTAAACCGTTATACATTCAAAATCTGGATGATATATCTGAAGATATGCCAATTAATTGTTCTTATGGATATATAAGTTGTCTTAAAAAATGCTTATAAAAGCAAGGAGTGTTTAATGTGACTCTGAGTACCGAAAATCTTACCCCTACCCCGACAAATTTTCCCTGAAATTGTCAATTTTTTCTCTATGTTCGCCTAAAAATAACCAGAACACGCAAAATGTGTGTTGTATTTGACAAAGTTGCATGAATAACTTAATGATTTGCTATATTAACAGCCATATGTCGACTTAAACTCAATATGTTTCCCAAAATTAATGAAAAATGCGAATTTTCAACATTTCAGATTTCTCCAAAGTCCACTGTTAAATCGTTAAACATGTCAAATCCGGTGCTTATATCTGCCGATTTGCCATCTAATTTATCTAAGGGATACATTTGTTGTATTAAAACATTGCTTAGAAAAACAAGGAGTGTTTAATGTGACTCTGAATGCCAAAATTATTACCCCTACCCCAACAAATTTTCCCTAAAATTGTCAATTTTGTGTCTATGTTCGCATAAAATTAATTCAAACACGCAAAATGTGTGTTCAATATGACAATAATGCACGAACTGCTTCACGATTTGATATTCTAACAGCCATTTGTTTACTTAAACTCAATATCGTGCCAGAAATTGAGGAAAAATGGGAATTTTAAACATTTCAGATTTGGTCAAAGTTCACTGTTAACCCGTTATATATTGCAAGTCTGGAGGATAACAGCTGATATGCCAATTAATTGTCTGAGGGGATACATTAGTTGTCTGAAAACAGTCTTTAGAAAATCAAGGAGTATTTAATGTGACTCTGAATACCGAAAATCTTACCCCCACCCCAACAAATTTTCCCTAAAATTGTCAATGTTATGTACATTTTGTTTGTATTTGTTCGCATAAAATAACCAGAACACGAATAATGTGTGTTATATATGACAAAAGTGCATGAATAACATCATGATTTGGTATTTTAACAGCTATTTGTTGACTTAAACTCAATATTTTGCCCCAAATTGATGAAAAATGAGGATTTTCTGTATTTCAGATTTGTCCAACATTCACTGTTAAGTCGTAATATATGTCAAATTTGGAGGAAATTTCGTCAGATATGCCTTTTAATTGTTATTTGTGATACATTAGTTTTCTTACAACATTGTTTAAAAAATCATAGAGTGTTTAATGTGACTCTAAATACCTAAAATCTTACCCCTACCCCAACAAATTCACCCTAAAATAGTAAATTTTTTGTCTATATTCGCATAAAAATAACCAAAAAACACGCAAAGTCTGCATTGGATATAACAATGTAGCATTAATTTTATCATGATTTGTCCCATTTTAAGTCCCACTTGTTAGATTAAACTCAATATTTGGTACAAAATTGATGAAAAATCGGAATTTTCAGCATTTCAGATTTGTCCAAAATTCACTTTTAAATAGTTATATGTGGCGAATCTGGAGGATTTATTTGCAGGTATGCCAATTCATTGTTCTTGAGGATATATCAATTATCTTAAAACAATGTGTAAAAAAACCAGGGGTGTTAAATGTAACTCTAAATACCGAAAACTTTACCCCTACCCAAAGAATATGATGCTAAAAATGCCAAAAATATGCCAGTCTGTACTTATATATGAACAAAACATACTAATAATTTTACTTTCTTTTGAAAAAAAATCCATTTGATTTATCGCAATATGCAATTTCAACGCAGAAAATTTAAGGTAAAATTAAGATTTTGGGCAATTTTCGTGAAAAATGTTAATTTTCAGCATTTCGGAATTCTACAAAAATTAAAGTTTAATTTAAGTATAACTGCCCATAAACCACGCGCATGAATTTATTTTTTTATATATGGGAGTCCGTGTGCATTTTTGTGTTTGAAATGTTATGTTATTGGACCTTTATACAATGTTGAAGCTTTTCAACCTGAATAAAATGAAATAAATTGTGCTGAAATTTTTTTTCTTGGGGGGAGATGGTAATATGTTTGCAAATTATGAGAGTTTAGTTAGTCTAAAATGTTCAAAAGCATATATTCTAATAGCTTAGATATATGGAAAGGGTATTTTATCAACATTTTTACGTTATATACTAAATTCGTGAAGCTTTTACATCTCTTAGTCAAATTAGCTATAATTCTGAAAAACGGAAAATTCCCATTTTTCACAAAATTTCGAGCAGAAGGGCCAAAAAACGACCCCGTAAAAAGTTTAATCTATCTTAAATGGGCTTCTGCATGTCAGCTTTAGTGAAATACAAACAATAATTTTCATTAGACATGATCTTTTTATCATTTAGAACCTGAAGATTTTGAATTTTCCCTTAATTTCAAGGGGGAGGGGTGCCAATTTTGGCATTTTTGATCCTGCAATAAGTCTGACTCTGAATTTTTTTCACATAATTTGTTGCTTACATGTTATAAATCATTATTGCATTGGCAATTATTAGATATATATTCAAATTTATACGATCCAGAAGTAAGAGAGTCGAAATTGTGAAAATATTTAAAATTCCGAAAATTTCCATTTTTCAAAAATTTCTTACCGAAAATCAAAATTTTAAGGACTTTAATGGTTTTATTTTTCAACATTGTATCACAACTGATAAATGAGCAATAAAAACTAGATTAAATGATGAAATTTATTTATCAGAAAGGAATTGAAAGCTCTAAAATCGTCAATTTCGCAATTTTTTGCAGGGGTAGGGGTATATTTTTTGCATCCCCAGATCACAAAAATGGCATAAAGTGCCCAAACTTGTGTTCATTGTAAAGTATATTAAATAAGCTTCATTTGATACCATATTTCAGTACATCTAACTTATCTACATAACAATTATGGAGCTTAGAAGATAAAATTAAGGTTAAAACTAAAATACAGGAATTTTGTGTGGTGTACTATAAAAGTGGCCCTACACTGTCTATGCGTGCAGGTTATGTTCGTGTTAACATGTTTTATTTTGAAGAGGGGATAATAAAGGACTGAAAAAAATTGGTCTAGATCATAACTGGGGGGGGGGTGCACGGAAAGTGATTTCAGCCCATGGCCTATATCCTTTGGAAGGAGTTTTACGTGTCGCAATATGCAATTTAATTGAATTTAGAATAACACTGAAATGCAATGGTTCAATTGAGAGAGATTTTCTTCTTGTTGCCAGGTTACATAGCATATTGATGGTTACAATTTTTTCAAATACAGATCTGTTACTGTCTCTTGAAATGTCTTGTCTATGAAATGACAAAAAATTGCTACATATAAATTAATTTTTCAGAAATCTTAAGGAAACGGTAAATCTGCTGATCGTAAATCTTTTTGTTTGCGGTTGTATTGGGCTTTAAAGTGAAAGTTGAAAACATCGCACGAACCTTGTGTTCTGTCTCGATTTCAGATGAAATACATCGGTAATCTTTAATATTACAATGACGTCATTAATACAACACCTATTACGATGCAGTTTTTTTGGTGTTTTTTTTGTGTGTGTTTTTTGAGTGTGTGTTTTATTTTCTCTCCACTAATTTCAAACAGGTTTTTTAAAATTTAACTTTGGGTTTATCGTGATTTATGGTACATTATCAGTACGTCTTCACTATTAAAACTAAAACGCAATAAATTTTACGTATGCCAGAATAAAAATTCTTTTCTGCAAGCATATTTTTTTCCAAATAAATAAAAACATCTGATGGTGAAAAACAGCTATAAATCTTAAATTGATGATTTAAAAAATATAAGATTAATTTTTTTCAAGGTAAAATAGAAAACATGAACTTAGAATAGATGAAATGAAACAATAATCAGATTTTTTGACAAATAATTCTGTATAGTTCTAATGGGATGTTTTCTTCAACTTAGTCGCTCAAAGTAGAATTATATGTGGACGTTTTTCGTCTATTTGACTTGATGGATATTGAAATATTTTCTGTTGTTGTTTAAGAAATAATTCATGGCTTCCATAGATTTTGGACATTATAACTTGGGCTTTAGTTGTTTTCGCTATTTTTTTACCCCGAGTGTTGCCTCCATAGATTGTGGGCATTATAAAATGGACTTGAGTTGTTTTCGCAATAATTTTACCGCGACCGTTAGCAAGGTGTAAAATAAGCAAAAACAACGAGAGCCCATGTTAAAATGTCCACACTCTGGGGAGGCCATGAATTATTTCGATTCTAATAGGGGAATTACGGTTAAAATCTATAGCGGTAAATAATTGGCTTGAACAATTTATTCCCCCCAATGAAAAATATACATCATCGATGTTTATGTAACTGAAAAGTGTAATAAATGCTGCATTTGGTGGTTTAATAGATCAATAAATATAATAATTACACAAGAATTTAATGACTAAATCATCAAAAAGTGAAAAAAAATAGCTACACATTTTTTTTTCAACAATATAGGTCAAAAGTCAATGAAAAAAGAGCAAACAACATGGTGGACAGCGAATATCCCTCGTAAATGTAAGTCTACATTTTGTCTGAAATAAAAATATAGAAGTTGATATTTCAACCAGAAATGTTTGCGTGTGTGAGCAAATTCATGTTAGCTAAATGGTTTCTTGTGGCATTTACATATACCGTGTTTGTAGAAGCTAAGGCGGTTGAAACGCAAGGAACGACGGACATTTCAGTGGCCAATCCGAAACACTTCGGGGCTGTGAATAGTTTCCTTTGCTGTTTATTGGACAGTCCTTCGAAGTAACCGTTTAGCGATTTCGAATTTCTGTGCCTTGTAATGGACATTACACAGTAGTAGTCGAATCCTGCTCTTTTCAAACCAGTGGCAACGGTAGCCTTTATGCAATGATTAATCATATTTGGTTGAGAGGCCGGCCTCTTCGGATTTTCTAGATATCATGTTAGCCAATTTATTTTTTCCAACAGTTTGTGCAGCATACCAGCATGATTCCTTCGGAAACAAAAGTGGCTGCTGGAAGAGAGCTTTACATTTTGAGCTAAGCTTTGAAAGATAAAGGTCCAGACTTGTGACAGGGCAGTTGACATCACCTGGTGTTGCATACATGCGGATATCTCTTGTGTTTTCTGTAGTATTAATCCCATGATTGATTTTATCACTTTCATTATGTCGCCCCGGATGTAGTCGGGACGACATATTGTTTTGGTCTGTTTCTTTGTTATTATTATTCTTTCTTTCTTTCTTTTCTTTCTTTCTTCCACCTATTTTTGTCCGGCATAGTTCTCAGAGATGCAGAATTGGACAGAATTAATTCATATTTGGCATAAAGTTGGATCACCTTATGGAAATCTACTTCCACAAAAAAAAAATCGAAATGGCTGCCATTTCCAAGTTGGCTGCCAAGTTACGTCGACGTTTTAATTTAACAGATTTCATCGAAAGTGATATTATCTCACCCAGGCCTTGACAGAATTCATTCATATTTGGCAAAAGGTTGCATCATCATAAGAAGTTGGGCATGCATAAAAAAAAAAATTAAATGGCTGTCATTTCTAAGTTGGCCGCCAAAATACGTCAGAATTTCAACGTTGTCGGATTTCAACGAAAATTGATTTTTAGGTTAATTTTGACGCTGCAAACAAAATGGAAGCATCGAATTGGCTGCTAGGGGCGACATTAACTACTATTGCCTGCAATTGCAAATCTAGTAATGTCCCGACATATTGTTTTTCGTCCGTTTCTTTGTTATTATTACTCTTTCTTTCCTCAAATGATTTTTGTCTGTCTATTTTCTCAGAGATGCCTGGAGAGAATTCATTCATACTTGGCACAAAGTTCGACCGCCATTAGGAGATGTGCATGGACCGACAAAAAATTTCACAATGGCCGCCATTTCATAGATGGATAGAAAAAAGAAGGGAAACGGGGAATGTGTCAAAGAGACAACGACCCAAAGGGGAGTAATAACAACTCAAAGCCACCATAAGATCTTCAATGATCGGTGAGAAAACCCCACACCCAACGGCAGGTCGGAGTCGGCCCCTGAATAAAGAGTAATCAAGTTCTGGATGCCGATTTACGATCGACTAATTTTGGACACTTTTTCTTGTTTTTCAAAAACTATGATGCAAAGATTGATGAAAGTTTATGGAAAGCATTTGCCTATTGTTGTGCAGCTTCTACATAATTTTGGTTGCAATCTTAAAAACAACATGGCCGCCAATGCCAAAAATATATTAACATTGAACCCTATGGGAAAACATTTTCAGGACCTTTTTCAGGTAATGGTTTGATGTAATCAAATGAAACTTGGCAGTCAGTTGTAACACCATAAGAGAGATTGCAGGCACCAAAATGTTTTTCAATCCAGCCGACATTTCCAAGATAACAGTCATTTTACGTCAAAATTTCAACTTTATCCGATTTCAATTTATTTCTAGGTAGATTTTGATGCAGCGAACAAGATGGAATCATCGAATTGGCTGCCAGGGGTCACATCAGCTATTGCTTCCAATTGCAAATCTAGTTATGTCGCCCAGACGTAGTTTTTTGTCCGTTTCTCTATTTTTATTATTATTATTATTCCGCTTTCTATCTTCCAATGATTTTTGTGTGGCTCCGTTCTCAGAGATGCCTGGACAGAATTCATTCAAATTTCGTACAAAGTTAGATCACCTTATGAAATTGTACCTCATTAAACAAAATCAAAATGGCTCCCATTTTCAAGATGGCGGCCACGTTACGTCAGCGTTTCGAATTTCTCTGATTTCCACGAAAATCATAAAATCTCAGACATGCTTAGACAGAATTCATTTATTTTTGGCAAAAGGTTGAATCACCCAAAGAAGATGGGCATGCATAATTTTTTTTTAAAATGGCCGACATTTCCAAGATGGTCGCCCAAAATACGTCAAAATTTCAACTTTAACTGATTTCAATGAAACCTGATTTCTATGTAGATTTTGATACTGCGAACAGGGTGGAATTATCAAATTTGTTGCCAGGGGCGACATCGGCTATTGCTTGCAATTGTTATAAGTTTGGCCTATATCATAAACTAATGATCAAGCATAATGTTGATTTGACGATTGAATGGTGGATTACTTAAATATCGCGATATTGCTGACCGAATGACGATAAGTGCAGATTTCCCTTCTATGGTCTGAAAACTTAGTGTTCTCCCCAAGCATGTATAGCTTCCAATGACGCCATGCCCTTTTTTTGTGACGCCATGCCCTTTTTTGTGACGCCATGCCCTTTTTGGCAGTGCTAATTGACGCCATGCCCTTTTTGTCCCGTACTTCATGACGCCATGCATTCCAAAACGTAAGATTTACTTTCCCGTATGCTTCGTTTTTTTACAGTTTAGTAACTGTTACTCTTGATGGTTTTCAATTTTGTTGTTTTATATAATCATAGGTAATTAATTTGATGTCAATTAATAGCCTCTGGCAACATTACCAGTTCATTGATATTTTGATTGTTTCCGGTCATCTGTTGATTGCATTACCTGCTGTTGTCACCTGTCGGTATGTTTTCCTATGCACGTGCCAAGGATTTGTGACAATTACAAGTCCTATTAATGACCTGAGAGAGTATTACAATACGCAAGTACTAGTATTTGATAATTTTGATGGTTTTTAATAAGAATCAACACATATTTTCATTAACAGACCTACCTGGCTAACACAAACAAATGGATACAATTACATAATTTAGATGTTGAGTTACTTCCCCTTCTCTGTGTTTTTAAAAACACTTAGAGGCTTTTGACTGTAACATTTTATTAAAAATTGAAGATTAATTCTTATAAAATAAAAGTTTAAACTCTTTATAGAAATTTTATTGAATCTTACTCAATAATATATAAATAATTGCAAATTAAATTTTTGTTTTATACCTATGTTGATCTGTTGAAAAATAAAATACTTATATGAAACTTTGCTGTTAACATTGAATTAAATTTTGTAATGATAAAACCTTTACCACAATGGTGAAAAGATTGCTAAACTTACCTCATCACAATATATATACACTTAAATGTGAACTGTTTCCTTTCCAATTTTAATTCTGAACAGGGTTAAAATTAAGTGTTTGAATTGACTTATAAGATCATATAAATATCATGCAAACTTCATATATTTATAACAGTTTTTATGTACAAAATGTAATTATTTGTATGTCAGATGTTTTATATTTGTATGTACATGTATACATGATAAACACTGGTGATGATTTTTATTAGCAATACCCTTAAAAATATTTACAACAAATTTATATTAAAATGTATCCTTTTTACTTTGTCTTCCGCGTCCAATATGTGCCCTTTTAACCATGCTGTACGCGTTAAAAGTGCCCTTTTTGAACAGGAGCAACCCTTTTTTGAAAGCTGGGGAGAACACTAAGACTGCCATTGTAAAAGCAAGTCAGGTTGTGCAGCATACCAGCATGATTCCTTCGGAAACAAAAGTGGCTGCTGGAAGAGAGCTTTACATTTTGAGCTAAGCTTTGAAAGATAAAGGTCCAGACTTGTGACAGGGCAGTTGACATCACCTGGTTTTGCATACATGCGGATATCTCTTGTGTTTTCTGTAGAATTAATCCCATGATGGATTTTATCAATTTCATTATGTCGCCCAGGATGTAGTCGGGACGACATATTGTTTTGGTCCGTTTCTTTGTTATTATTATTCTTTCTTTCTTTTCTTTCTTTCTTCCACCTATTTTTGTCCGGCATAGTTCTCAGAGATGCATGGACAGAATTAATTCATATTTGGCATAAAGTTGGATCACCTTATGGAAATCTACCTCCACAAAAAAAATTTCAAAAGAACTGCCATTTCCAAGATGGCTGCCAAGTTACGTCAACGTTTTAAATTTATCTGATTTCATCGAAAGTGATATTATCTCACACAGGCCTTGACAGAATTCATTCATATTTGGCAAAAGGTTGCATCATCATAAGAAGTTGGGCATGCATAAAAAAAATTAAATGGCTGTCATTTCCAAGATGGCCGCCAAAATACGTCAGAATTTCAACGTTGTCGGATTTCAACGAAAATTGATTTTTAGATTAATTTTGACGCTGCAAACAAAATGGAAGCATCGAATTGGCTGCTAGGCGTGACATTAGCTATTGCTTGAAATTGCAAATCTAGTAATGTCCCGACATATTGTTTTTGGTCCGTTTCTTTGTTATTATTAAGTCTCCCAAACGAAGTTTGGGAGACTTATTGTTTTTGTTGCGTTTCTTATTATTATTATTATTCTTCCATCTTTCTTTCTTCTCGTCGCAATGAACTTGTCCGAAGCAGATCTCATAAACCATTAGACCTAGAAGTTTCAAACTTGACATACTATTGACCCCATGTATCTAGATGTGCAATCATTAACAATTTTTCAAAAAGGGGTCCATTAAGGGTACTTTAGGGGGTGTCAAAAAGGGTGGGGTCGTCCTATAGTAACTCTATGGGAAAATGAAATTTTGAATGTTTTCTCTGTATCTCAAAAACTATTATACCTGGCTCCGTCAAAATTCATTGGAAGGTTGTGTGTGATGTAAGACAAAGATTTACAGTGTTGGGCATTTCAAAAAAATTATGGTTGCCATGGAAACCATACCAAAAAATTGAAATTTTGAGAAAATCGTATTTACTGTTGATAATTGTATTTTTATTACAGCTATATGTATTACTTAGATAATAAGGGGAACCCCTGCCCAAATTTTTTTTTGAAACAGGGTATCAAATGGGTTTAATGGATAATTGAGCATTTGGTAGCCATGGAAACCAAGCCAGAGGGCTATAATTTTGAGAAAAACGTGTTTTTTGCTGTGTGTTTTGTTTTGATTTCAACTATATGTATAAAGTAAATTGTAGGGGGAATCCATGCTCAAATTATTTTTGAAAGGGGGTTTTATATTGACGAGGAATCCGATATGGGAGTTCGTTTGGGAGACTTTTGTGTTTCGCTTGCGAACACAGTTATAACTTGTTATTAAGTCTCCCAAACGAAGTTTGGGAGACTTATTGTTTTTGTTGCGTTTCTTATTATTATTATTCTTCCATCCTTCTTTATTCCGGTCGCAATGAACTTGTCCGAACCAGATCTCAGAGACCATAACACCTAAAGCTTTCAAAATTTGTATGATGTTAGCCCCATATATCTAGATGTGCAATCAGGAAAAAATTTTCCAGGAGGGGTCCATTAAGGGTACATTTGGGGGGCTCAAAAAGGGGTGGGGTTGTCCAATGTTAACCCTATGGGAAAATGAAATTTTGAATGTTTTGCACCGTATTTCTCACTGCATCTCAAAAACTTTTAATACTAGCTCAATGAAACTTCATAAGAAAGATGTGTGTCATGTAAGAAAGAGTTCCATGGTATTGGAAACTTCAAAATAACAATGGTTGCCATGGAAACCATGCAAAAAATTGGAAATTTTGAGAAAATTGTATTTTCTGCTTATAATTGTATTTTGATTACAGGAATTTGTATTACTTAAATTATAAGGGGAACCCCTGCCCAAATTTTTTTTTGGAAGGGGGTTTAAAATTGATTGCAATGGATGGGGAAATTTCAAAATAACGATGGTTGCCATGGTAACCATGCAAAAAATTGGAAATTTTGAGAAAATTGTATTTTTTGCTTGTAATTTTATTTTGATTACAGCAATATGTATTACTTAGATTATAAGGGGAACCCCTGCCCAAATTTTTTTTGGAAGGGGGTTTGAAATTGATTGTAATGGATGCGGAAATTTCAAAATAACGATTGTTGCCATGGAAACCATGCAAAAAATTGGAAATTTTGAGAAAATTTTATTTTTTGCTTATAATTGTATTTTGTTACAGCAATATGTATTACTTGAATGATAAGGGGAACCCCTGCCTAAATTTTTTATGAAAGGGGGTCTCCTAATGCCCCAAAATCTGATATGGGAGTTCGTTTGGGAGACTTTTGTGTTTCGCTTGCGAACACAGTTATTACTTGTTATTAAGTCTCCCAAACGAAGTTTGGGGAGACTTATTGTTTTTGCTGTGTTTCTTATTTTTATTATTATTATTCTTCTTCCGTTTTCCGCCGCGACTTTGTCCGCCAAATTTCTCGGACGTCAGTGATCCAATCTTGATGAAACTTCACAGGATTATGGAACACCATCCCAAGTTGTGCACCCAAGTCTTGGAATTTTCAAAATGGCGGCCGTTCCCATGAAAGCGGCCAAAAAAGGCGGGAAAATCAAAGTGCTCAGAATTGGATGAAAATTTACAGGAAGGTTGCCTGACATGTGTAGAATTGACTTCTGGTGTCCAAGACTTCCAATTTGCGTCCGGTGCCATGGAAATGGTAAAAAAGGCGGGAAAATCAAAGAGCTCAGAATTAGATGAAATTTTACTGGAAGGTTGCATAACATGTGTGGATTTGAGTTCCGGTCTCCAAGACTTCAAAATGGCAACCGGTGCTATGGAAATGGTAAAAAAGGCGGAAAAATCAAAGTGCTCAGAATTGGATGAAATTTTACAGGAAGGTTGCCTAACGTGTGTAGAACTGACGTCTGGTCTCCAAGACTTCAAAATGGCGACCCATGCCATGGAACTGGGAAAAAGGAGGGAAAATCCAAAGTGCTCAGAATTGAATGAAATTTAACAGGTAGGTCGTTTAAAATATGTGGATCTCGTCTAAAGCCTTTGAATTCTGACAAAGGAGTTCGTTTGGGAGACTTCTTGTGTTTGCATCCAAACACAATTAATACTAGTTATTATTCTTTTTCTTCCGTTTTCCGCCTCAACTTTGTCCATCAGTTTTCTCGGACACCACTGATCCAATCTTAACCAAACTTCACAGGATGATAGAACCCCATCCCAAAATGTGCATTCCAGTCTTAGAATTTTCAAAATGTCGACCGGTGCCATGGAAATGGTAAAAAAGGCGGGAAAATCAAAGTGCCCAGAATTGGATGAAATTTTACAGGAAGGTTGCCTAACATGTGTAGAACTGACTTCTGGTCTCCAAGACTTCAGAATGGCAACCGGTGCCATGGAAATGGTAAAAAGGGCGGGAAAATCAAAGTGCTCAGAATTGGATGAAATTTTACAGGAAGGTTGCCTTATATGTGTAGAATTGACTTCTGGTCTCCAAGATTTCAAAATAATGACAGGTGCCATGAAAATGGAAAAAAGCGGGAAAAACAAAGTGCTCAGAATTGGATGAAATTTTACAGGAATGTTGTCTAACATGCGTGGAATAGGTTTTTGGTCTCCAAGACTACAAAACTGTGACGGTTGCCATGGAAACGGACAAAAGGAAGAAAAATCAAAATGCTTGGAATTCGATGAAATTTTACAGGAAGGTTGTTTTACATATGGAGAACAGGTTTCTGGTCTCCAAGACTTCAAGATGGCGATGGTTGCCATGGAAACGGACAAAAAGGTGGGAAAATCAAAGTGTAAAGAATTGGATGAAATATTATGGGAAGGTTGTCTTACATGTGTAAAATTGGATTCTGGTCTCCAAGACTTCAAAATGGTGACGGTTGCCATGGAAACGGACAAAAGGAAGGAAGATCAAAGTGCTCAGAATTGAATGAAAGTTTCAAGTTTGTCTATATAAAATGCGTCAGTCCCGTCTGAAGCATTTGATTTCTGATATGGGAGTTCGTTTGGGAGACTTCTTGTGTTTGCATCCAAACACAATTAATACTAGTTATTATTATTATTCTTCCATCTTTCTTTCTTCTCGTCCGGATGAACTTGTCCAAAGCAGATCTTGGGGACCATTAAAGCTAGAGCTTTTAAACTTTGTAGGATATTAGATCCATCTGTCTAGATGTGCAATCACCAACAAATTTTTCAAAGGGGGTCCATTAAGGGTATATTTGGTGGTGCAAAAAGGGGTGGGGTTTACTATAGAAACCTATGGGAAAATGAAATTTTGACTACATTTTCACCATTTTTTCACTGTATCTTAAAAGTTATTAACTGTAACTTCTTGAAACTTCATAGGAAAGATGAGTGTCATGTAAGAAAGAGTTTCCCAGGATTGGAAATTTCAAAATTAGTACCGTTGCCATGGAAACCATACCCAAAAAATGAAATTTTGAGAAAACGTATTTATAATTGATAACTGTATTTTCATTTCAGCTAAATGTATTCTTTAGGTTATAAGGGGAACCCCTGCCCAAATTTTTTTTGAAACAAGGTATAAAATTGCTTGAAATGGATAATTTAGCATTTGGTTGCCATGGAAACCAAACCAGAAAGCAATAATTTTGGGAAAAACGTATTTTCTGCTGTGTCATTGTTTTGAAATCGACTATATGTATATATAAAGTAAATTATAAGGGGAACCCCTGCTCAAATTTTTTTTGAAAGGGGGTTTTATAATGCCAGGGAATCCGATATGGGAGTTCGTTTGGGAGACTTTTGTGTTTCGCTTGCGAACACAGTTATCACTTGTTATTCTTTCTTTCCTCCAATGATTTTTGTCTGGCTATTTTCTCAGAGATGCCTGGACAGAATTCATTCATACTTGGCACAAAGTTGGACCGCCATTAGGAGATGTGCATGGACCGACAAAAAATTTTCACAATGGCCGCCATTTCATAGATGGATGCCGATTTACGATCGACTAATTTTTTCAAAAACTATTATGCAAAGATTGATGAAAGTTTATGGAAAGCATTTGCCTATTGTTGTGCAGCTTCTACATGATTTTGGTTGCAATCTTAAAAACAACATGGCCGCCAATGCCAAAAATATATTGAACCCTATGGGAAAACATTTTCAGGACCTTTTTCAGGTAATGGTTTGATGTAATCAAATGAAACTTGGCAGTCAGTTGTATCACCATAAGAGAGATTGCAGGCACCAAAATGTTTTTCAATACAGCCGACATTTCCAAGATAACAGCCATTTTACGTCAAAATTTCAACTTTATCCGATTTCAATTTATTTCTGGGTAGATTGTGATGCAGCGAACAAGATGGAATCATCGAATTGGCTGCCAAGGGTCACATCAGCTATTGCTTGCAATTGCAAATCTAGTTATGTCGCCCAGACGTAGTTTTTTGTCCGTTTCTCTTTTATTATTATTATTATTATTATTATTGTTATTCCGCTTTCTTTCCTCCAATGATTTTTGTGTGGCTCCGTTCTCAGAGATGCCTGGACAGAATTCATTCAAATTTCGTACAAAGTTAGATCACCTTATGAAATTGTACTTCCATTAAACATTAAACAAAATCAAAATGGCTTCCATTTTCAAGATGGCGGCCATATTACGTCAGCGTTTCGAATTTCTCTGATTTCCACGAAAATTATAAAATCTTAAACATGCTTTGACAGAATTCATCTATATTTGGCAAAAAGTTGAATCACCCAAAGAAGATGGGCATGCATCAATTTTTTTTTTCAAAATGGCCGACATTTCCAAGATGGCCGCCCAAAATACGTCAAACTTTAAACTTTATCTGATTTCAATGAAACCTGATTTCTATGTAGATTTTGATGCTGCGAATAGGGCGGAATTATCAAATTTGTTGCCAGGGGCGACATCAGCGTTTGCTTGCAATTGTTATAAGTTTGGCCTATATCATAAACTAATGATCAAGCATAATGTTGATTTGACGATTGAATGGTGGATTACTTAAATATCGCGATATTGCTGACCGAATGACGATAAGTGCAGATTTCCCTTCTATGGTCTGAAGACTTAGTGTTCTCCCCAAGCATGTATAGCTTGCAATGAGGCCATGTCCTTTTTTGTGACGCCATGCCCTTTTTGTGACGCCATGCCCTTTTTGTGACGCCATGCCCTTTTTGTCTCGTACTTCATGACGCCATTATTTCCAAAAAGTAAGATTTACTCTCCCGTATGCTTCGTTTTTTACAGTTTAGTAGCTATTACTCTTGATGGTTTTTAATTTTGCTGTTTTATATAATCATAGGTAGTTAATTTGGTGTCAATTTATAGCCTCTGGCAACATTACCAGTTCATTGATCTGTTGATTGTTTCCGGTCATCTGTTGATTGCATTACCTGCTGTTGTCACCTGTCGGTATGTTTACCTATGCACGTGCCAAGGATTTGTGACATTTACAAGCCCTATTAATGACCTGAAGAGTATTACAATACACCAGTATTTGATAATTTTGATGGTTTTTAATAAGAATCAACACATATTTTCATTAACAGACCTACCTGGCTTACACAAACAAATGGATACAATTACATAATTTAGATGTTGAGTTTCTTCCCCTTTTCTGTGTTTTTAAAATCACTTAGAGAGGCTTTTGACTGTAACATTTTATTAAAAATTGCTTATTAATTCTTATAAAATAAAAGTTTAAACTCTTCAAAGAAATTATATTTAATCTTACTCAATAATATATGAATGATTGGAAATTAAATGATTTTTATTAGCAATACCCTTCAAAATATTAACAACAAATTTATATTAAAATGTATCCTTTTTACTTTGTCTTCCGCGTCCAATATGTGCCCTTTTAACCATGCTGTATGCGTTAAAAGTGTCCTTTTTGAACTGGAGCAACATACCCTTTTTGAAAGCTGGGGAGAACACTAAGACTGCCATTGAAAAAGCAAGTCAGTATTCAACGTAGAACTTTCAAGCTCTTCAAACTGATCACTGTATCAATTTTCAGAAATCCAACCTGAAAATAATTATTGTATTTTGATATTTGGTTTTTCTTGAGTTAAAAAAAATCATTGACTGTCGTAAATATCAATAAAAATGTCACAAGTGCCATTCAACGCAGAAGGATTAAACGAGTTGCGGAATTTTGATCCGCAACGAGTTTAATCCGATGCGTTGATCGACGCGAGTGACATTTTCATTAATATTCATGACGGTCAATTGGTTATGAATTTTGTTATATAGATTTTCTACTCAAAAAACTTTTTTTTATTTCAATGTGCCTGTTGTTTACTTGACAACGAAATAGACAAGATATTATGACGTCACTTCCTCCGGTTACTAGAAATCCTTTATTTTCATCGATGACAATATGAAATATATTTCACTAAGAAAACTCGATCATTCACAGGCATTCATATGATAAATGTACAAGTTGCCAGTTGATGTAGACTGGAACCTAATCAAAAGTAGCTATAGACATACACTGGATACCACTTAGGCCATAATAAAAAAATATCCTAGATTCTCATCCCCACATGGCCCGATTTTATTCACACGGCTCAAAAATTCTATTCTGAGTTTTGGCTTATATGAGAAATATTTTTACAGCAATTTCCTAAATTAAAAAATAATTGCCTATCCGCCCCTAATTTTGATTAAAAATTGATGATAATCTAGGAATTATTTTATTATGGTCTAATCGCATACCTGATAATGCATATTTGTTATAAATATTAAAAATAAATTGAACACATGTTAACATGCAATCTATCTTTAGCATTAGGTATTTCAACATTTGCTCGAATTCTTTTTTATACAGAGCGTTACCCTGTTTAAAGTCTGTGACGGACACATATGTTTAAATGTCAATCTGCGGCATCCATAACAAATGATAATACATGTAAGACCGACAGTTCCATAAGTTGGTGCAGAACCTTAAGATTTTATGCCCTTTGTCATGACTTGTAATCTGAATTTAATAATGTTGCCGACAAAGCTTAGATACTGATAAGTGAAACTTGCGATTAATACTTTAAAACAAGTTTGCAAAAATTAATACTTTACAACTGAGATTAATGTTTTGATACACAATATTATCAAGTAGGACAAAAAATTAAAACTTGCCTACAATTTTCAGGCAGCACAATATAGATACACACATTTAACTAAATATTTGAGTAAGTACAAGATTTTAAGTGATTTATTATTTTTATGAGATTTTTTTTTAAAAAACTTCGTTTGGGAGACTTAACAATAAGAATTGAGTAAAAACAATAAGTCTCCCCAAACTTCGTTATGGAGACTTAATAAAAATAATAAGAAAGGGAGTAAAAACAATAAGTCTCCACAAACTTCGTTGTGGAGACTTAATAAAAATAATAAGAAAGGGAGTAAAAACAATAAGTCTCCACAAACTTCGTTTGGGAGACTTAACAAGATTTCAACATATATTTACCAGACAAAAAATCAGCAATATGCTACTTTTTAGATTGGTCTTTGAGTTTTTACAAGAACTTCTGAGAAAACATTGGGTAAACATTGGGAATATAGGTCATGATGAAATGTGAATAAAATTGAATAAATTTCATATTATTGTTTTCAATAGATTTATCCTATAAATTAGAAAGTTAAATAGAAATATGTTGAAGTCATACGAAAAAAAATAAATACACAGAAAACTGTCATCTTCGCCTTAAAGGCGTGGCTTTACACCACGTAGACATATAAACTTCATCTGTAAATTTATGTACCACTTTATACGTGCTAAAATAACCCAATTACAGTATAAATTGATATGTATTTCATATCATGAGTTAAATGAGAAATGAAAAGATATCTTTCATATCATGAGTTGTATAAGCAATATTGAGTAAATGCACATGAGACAAAGTCTTTACAAATACTTGGAAAAACAAAGCCATGTAACAACTCTTTTAATTATTGTTGTTCTTCATCTTGAAATCACCATGAAGACTTCAACAATGAGCTTTCGTCATACATCATTGTAGGTTTGCGACAGCCTTTAGCACCGATTTGAGTGGAATTGCTAATTGTCGAGCAACTCCACATCCATGGTCGTCATTATCAACAAATTCCGGGTTGTCAACAAACATAACATTAGCTGGCAAAGTGTTCTTACAATTGATGTCGCCTGTAGTCCTATCAAAAGACTAACAGAAGACAATCACGATGCTTATGCAACCAAAGGCCACTCATCGAGTCAAAAGTAAGAAAGCTTGGTTTAATGAAATAATGAGATAACGGTACAATAAATAGGCAGTCAGAATAAAAGCTTGATTTTACATGTATTAAAAAAGATAATAAGAATGTCGAAATTTGAAAGTATGATAGTGCATCCATAGGAGGAATGCTTTTAAGCACAAGAACAACATATCTGAATTACATAGAGAGCATGCATCTCTCTCACGGGGAATCGTTTCACGGAAGTAAGCTCTGCTTAAAAATAATGACCTGCAGATGAAGTAGTAGACGAAGTGTGGTCTTCCGATATTCGAGTCTCATATAGTGAGAAATCATAACCGTGACATGAGTGACTGGGTGTAAAAGGCTAGATACCGTAAAATGGGACTTAATTTAAAGGAACATGTAATTTTTTTGCTGTTTTTTATGAATCTGACCATTATCTTAAACAGAAAAAAATATTCCAAATACTAGATCAGACTTCTCAGTGACATTTGTAGCACCAAACAAGAAAAAAGATAGTCCTCGGAATAACGCTGTATTGATGTACACCCTTTTCATTTTTATTTCGTCTTTTGTATTTTTATTGCAAGGATATTTTCTTTTATTCTGTACGTACACCTCTTTTAAGTTCCTTTTTCTATTGGTTTCACAAGATACGAAGAGATATTCAGGTTATTTCCTGTAATAAGTAGATTCTTTTGTATTAATGGTAATAGTATGCCGTACTAGTAACTTACGTATGCTGCACCACGATCTAACAGCATCTTGATTATGCCGTATCATGGATTTTTTTTCTTGAAAGATATAGCTAAAATAACCGACTTAGGAAATATCATTTTTCTGTCCTTTCTTGACGATTGATATCTAAAACGGTCTGTGCTAATTTGAAGACAATCGGACAAAAACAAAGTTAATATGGGAAAAATGCATCGTCACACATTTTCTGGCAACCTTTATTATTTCAGTATTTGAGGAAAGACTTGCGACTGTAGCGGTGTTCATTGGATCTATATATCATTTATCCATATTCTCTGCTTAAAGTCTGGATATATTGCAACTTTGAAGTGAAAACAAACACAAAACATACCGTTGATTGACATTTTGTCGTCTGCTGTATGTAGTATCAAAACAACTCATCGGACGCATACCCGTCTGCCCTAGGCCAAAGAGCACGTATCTCTATTACCTACCGTGCGGTTTAAAAAGAAAACAATGAAAAGTGTACTAAAGTTAACAAACAAATGATCGATAAAAATGCATTTGCTTTGTCGGATGTAGTTGATAGCAGGGAAAATATCTAAATCGATTTTTTTTTAATAACAAAGCAGTGTAGTCCCTTATTAGCAGTTAATTGCATATACATGATACAAATCGTTACCTTTACTTTTAATTAAGAAACGGGTATCCAACGTCATATTAATAATATTTGATTTTGCGTTACTAATTTTGTTTTCAACTTCTTCTGTGATTTCAGGTTTAATTCATTTTGTTAACATGAAAAAGAAAAGAAATGGGGTTAATGTCAAGGAGACAAAAACCATATCCAGGTTAAAACGACCCAAAACAAAGCATCTAGGGGTCACCGTACGGTCTTCAACACAGTGAGGAACCTCACACTATATAGCAAGCCCTAAATGGCCCCAAAAAGGTAAAAAGCGAATAAATCAATGGAAACAAACCCTTCCAATAAACCAAATATCAAGAAACTAAAATTTCATAAGAAGACACGGACAAGCCAGTCACCAACATATTCCTGACTTGGGACAGGCGCAAAAACTGCGGCGGGGTTAAACTCGTTTTCTTGGATCCAAACCCTCCCCCTATGTGTAGTGAATGGCTAAAAAATAAATACACAAAAAGACTCACAGTAAAAATCAAACTAGAAAAAAGTCCAACTTATCAAGACGAGTACCTTTAAAATGAATTACATAATACATGAAAACAATACACACAGGTACTGTCCGGACAAATGCTCGCAGTTACTGACAGCTAGCTAAGGACATAATTTCCGTTGACTAAGATATCAGGCCTTCTTACATATGAAACTTCAATTGAAATACTTCTAAATAGATTTGGTATAACAACATCATCAATTATGAAAGAAGTTTGTATTTGACGAAGGACGTTTTTTAAATCTTGCATATATCTGAGAAATAACTAAATACCGAAGTTTCTGTGAATTTATTTTCTGCATATGCGCATTTCGACAACTTATTTCTCTTCAGTGCAGATAAAATCTAAACGTTTGGAAGACCATCACCTCAGAAGACATGAAGAACTAGGCCGAATTCTGCCTCTATGGTCAAATTAGTACCTATTAATCTTTTATATTTTCTATTTGGATTTTATTTTGCTGTTATTCTGTTTTTGTAATTTTATTGTTTAATTCTTACTGTTGCCCTGGACTGGGCAACAGAAAAAGTAAAAAATAAAAATAAAACTCCAAATAGAAAAGCTAAACGATAAATAGGTAATAATTTTACAATAGAGGTAAGAAGAATTCGGCCTAGGCCAGGGACTATGCGTTTTATTCTACCCCTGTTGCGGCATATAATTTAGGTGACGACCCTTTTAATTTTCATGAGTACGCTTGGGCGATTTTTCAGAGAAAATTTATTAATTTCATAAAAATTTCGAAAAATTATTTATTTTCACCAAATGTCACATTAAAATATTTATTTTCATTTGCAATTAAAAAAACTTATCTTCGAATCAGAATTGAATTATTGATTTTCATGAAAATTAGGATAAGAATATTTATTTTCACTGGCACCAAGATTAAAATATTTATTTACTAAATCGCCCAAGCCCCTCCTGCTGAAAATCAAATGGTCATCCCAATAACTTGTAGACTGAATATAACTCATGTTAATATAAATGCCGCTAATATTTCTCGCATTTTGCGTTCACGTACATTTGAAGGACGATTAAGGACGCCTTCTATGTCAGTTTAGATTTATTGCGACATTCACTGTATGAGTGCTTTTGTTCTGAATGTTGTAATTTCTGTTTCTGTGCTTTGTATCTGTCTTACATTATTGTTTTTGCGTCTAACGTCATTGTTTTCTGTGTTCTCGTTTTTGCCCTGTCTTTGGACTTTTTGTGAATTTCACCCCTTTGTTCCTTCGGTATTCTACTGCCGTTGTTTCACGATATATGTTTCCCAAATGACAACAGATCTTTCCCCTTAAAGCTTAATTGTTGTTTCCTCTACCGGATTTGACTTTACTACCGGATTTGACATGTTCAACACGGCAGCTGTCTTATAAGTAGCAGGAGATGCTACCGGTGCACCTGATCTCACCCATGGTTTTTTTATTGGGTCCGTATTGTTCCTCCATGTGTGTGTGTATGACCACATTTTTCATTTCTGTGCCGTACCCAGGTTTTTTTTTTTTTTTTTGTTGCTGGTGTTGCCATTGTCCTTGGATTGTTCGCTGTTGGATTGACGGTTTGGTTCTCCCTTATATTAAAATTAATCCATTTTGATATGTAAATAATGAGATTTGTAAGTATTGATCAATGATTATTTATTTAGTATGCTATTTGCGTACTTGATTTAAAGAAATCGTAAAATTTGATTAAATTTATTCATAGATACATGTACTTTGAATTGGAATTCTTTTGTGCACGTACATCAGTTGGGACATTACGTATCATTTCTCTTTAGTAATTGGTTCATCGTATTTGACGTTGTTCTGTAGATTCACCATCAGATACTTGCGCAGCTCAGTTTATTTTGATTTGTTTATTAATTTTATGACGTACAATGTTTATGAAATGTCTCTTAGATCTTTGTCCATACTGATTCTTGACGGCTTGTAAGACTCTTTGGTGGCAAAGATTCTAGATTCTCAAAGAAATCGACATAACTTCTGTTTCCTAAAGCCCAAAATGAAGATGCATTTACGGCGTTCATACCATTTCCTGAATATAAAGCTGAGTTATTGACGGGGAAGTACTTTTTGTACAGTATATCTTGTAGTGTTTCTAAAGCTGATATTACCGGTGGTTCCTGGTCATCGGAAAACGTAACAATTGTGCGGATATTTTCCGAAAATTCTTTTCCAAAAAAAGACAATATTGTTTTGAATATATATTGCTGACTTTGAGTAAGTCTCACGTCTGACGCTTTTACAACCATGCAAACAGCATTGATGGATTCAATACCGTATCGCTTCGGAGACTGAAAGAGCTTTTTAAGTTGACTTAAGATAGTGCTATCGTGTTCTATCCCACCAGTATCTCCAAATCCAGGTGTGTCAATGAAGGTTATGTTGTACTTCAACGATGATGAAATATTCATGTATATTTTGTAGCATGTAATCCAACTGGTCTGTGATACCTCCTACAAAAAAATTAGTGAGGCATATGTATTGATGCTAATCTTTATCTTTGAAAGGTACAGTAGAATGAATCTTTATTCATAAATCTATTTGATATTAAATGTATATGTTTAAGTTGGCATTCTTAAATATACACTTTTTATATTATAAAGATATAATTTTTCAGGCAGTTTCAACGTTGTCATATTCAGTTCATTTTGAGACAAATATGATAAAAAAATATTGACTTTAGCGCATGTTGACTTTTTTGTAGGTATAAAAAATACAATACGAACTCACATCACTGTAGTTTTATAGTCAGAGAATTGTCTGAAAGAGTCCTAATATTGATCTAAAAATACAAGCAAATACCAAGTATCATAATAAACACTAAATTTATATGTACAGTGTTTCAAGGGGTTCCCTATAATTACAAATATTTCCCCAGAACTAGTCTTTTATACATCTCGGTTTGCTCTGTAATTAGAGATCATATTCAGAAACTAGAGACCCTCAAGATCGTGTAGCTCACTTGGTCCATGGCCGACATAGACAGTTCATGTAACCATAACGTTAAAGGGTCTCATTTCTTGTATGTTAATAGACCTCAATGTAATATGGCCCAATGTGCCACAGAAGATCTTTCAATGTATTTCTCATATGGCTCTATCTTCCCTGCTGGCGGCTATCTTGGATAAGCCACAGACATCCAAAATACATCTTTAAAAAGGAACACCACAGGACAATTGTGTCCAAGTATGATTCTTATTGGCTATGTAGCTTTAGAGGAGACCTATGTATGCTTTCCGGTTCTTATCAATTTAAAATATATTCCCCGTTGGCTGCCATTTTTGGATCTGATAGAAACGTGCGAGAGAAATTTGAAAGGGACCAACTAAGGACAGTTGTGACCCTGTATGGTTCCAATTGGTCATATAGTTTCAGAGAAGATCGTCGAATGTGTTTTCCCATTGGGGTCGCACGTTAAACCAAGTTTCCAGATGGCGGCCATTTTTGTTGAGATGCGGGCATGTCAGACAATTTTAATAAGTCATGAAGAAAAAATGTAGTTCTTGAAAAGATTAATATTTCTGCATCTAAAATTTATCCTCTTTTCCTTCTTGAAATATAATGACAAATGAATGAAATTTCGAAAATTTGAGAGTAACTCCTAAACATATATTGAGATTTTTTCCTTTTTTCCCCGTGGATAGATCTTTATATGCTCAACATTTAAAAAATTTACAGTTGACCTCTTTCTGTTATAGTTATATATATATATATATATATATATAAACTACAAATTATCAAATTATTGAAAATTTTACTGAAAATGGCAATTACTCCAATGCAAGTACCAGATTTTCTACAACATTGCAGGGCAGGTAGACGCTGTCACGCTGTCACGCTGAGCACTTTTACTTCATTAGACTTAATATCCAAGTTATTTACCAAAACCAGTAATTTACCTCTATGTGCTATATGCTATTTTTAGTAACAGAATCCGTGTTGTTTGGTTCTCGAACTAATCAAACACAATTTTGAATCTAGTTACCCTTGTTATGTTTCAGGCTCTGTGGTTTCAGAGGAGCAGATTTTTGAATGAGTTCCTGTTAGGCCATGGGCTTAAATCACTTTCCGTGCATCCCCCACACTTATGATCCAGACAGAGTTTTTTTCTTTAGTTCATTTATATCCCTTCTTCAAAATAAAACTTGTAGACACGACTATAACCTATACACATAGAAAGTAAAGGGCCACTTTAGTAGTACACCATGCAAAAATCATGTATTTTAGTTTTAACCGTAATTTCATTTTTAAGCTCAATAATTTTATGTATATAAGTTAGATGTACTGAAAGGAGAAGTGGCGATAAGGGCCGTATTTGGCCTTAAAATAAATTTGGCTGAGTTCACAGAATTTTCTCATTGAAATATTCAGTGGGTATGGCTTTTCAATAAACAGTAACAGTTCTCAAATATCATGAATATTGATGTGTAATTACTGAGTTTTTTAGTGTAGTAGAAAACAACGGCAGTAGAATACCGAAGGAACAAGGGAAGAGATGACTACAAAAATCGAAGTCCAAAGACATGGCATAAACGGTAACAGATAAAAACAAAGACAAAACAAGGACGTGAGACAGCTACAATGCACGAAAATAAAAAGATAACATTAAGAACTAAGGCATTCATAGTGTGAACTCCCATGAAAACCGGGAGTGACATCAGGTGCTCCGGAAGGGTAAGCATGTCCTGCTCCGCTAGCGGCACCCGTCACACTATCAGTGAGTCAATCCAGGGTTGAGTCAAATCCGGTTATGTCAAATCCGTGAAGACGTGAAATTCAGCTGAAAATGTCCGTTTTCATTTGGGACACAGACACGTCATATCTGTCAATGATGTCATGGTGACGGCCATAGAAAGGACAAATTGAAGATTTGTCAAATAATGACAATTTTGACGAATTTTGACTACCTTTTCTGTATAGGAAATACAGAGCACATGCAAGAACCACAAAAATAGGTTAAATTCATTTGTACCAAGAAGTGTGTAAAATATCTAATTGGTTCTTGAATGTGCTCGATATTTCCGGTCAGGAAAACTGTATAAAAATCTAACAAATTCGGTACATTTCTATTAAAATGCTCAAAAGTAACCTTTTCATGACGTCAGAACTGTACCTCTTGTGACGTCATTGGTTCTAGTTTGGCATTTTTTCTGTAAAAATGATATCAACTTATAAAATAAAATCTTGAGGTGGAACTTAAAAATTCACTGGAATCTTGGGCCAAAATCAGCCCCTTATCGCACCTTGTCCTTTGTTACCAAGTTGAAGCTTCTTTAAAATGCTTTATAATGATCACAAGTTTTGCCATTTTACGCCATTTTTATGAACTTGGGATACAAAAAAATGTACCCCCTCTCCTGAAAAAACATTGTGAAAATGACAATTTTTAAGCTGTCAATTCCTTTCAGATAATTAAATCTAATCATTTTATATATATTAAATTTTTGTTGAATCCAGTGGGATTCGAATCCCCTCTGTCAAGGTTCTACGGGTTTAAAAGTCTGGTACGCTACCACTGGACCACCACTGCCATGTTCAAATTTCGGTAAATTAATATACTTAAGTCTCGTATTACGAGTCAAAATAAATTTGTATTCATCCTATTTTACATCCCTCATATCCCACACAGAAATGGGGGAGCAGTGTAATCTGTCTGTAATATCTATGCATTCGAAGAACAGCCAAATCCCTCATTGGGAAGGCAATCTGGATATTCATGTCTCTAATTCTAACCCCGTTGGGTTCCTACCATAAACCGTTATATATATATATATGAACTCGGCAATAACGTTCAAAGATGGAATTACGTACCTTTAATTAGCGATTGTTATAACGTAACGTCCTGTAACTATTGACAACGTTTTACATTCACCATGATTATCTTGCTATAAGTGAAACCGGTTGAGAGAGAAAAAATGTATTTTTTATGTGATTTGAACTATGTTTTAATGTAAATATAATTTAGTGCATTTTCAAATTTTAATTTTTTACCATTTGTGCGACTTGTGAGGACATATTTTCAACATTTTTTTCCATATTGACAACTTTACAAGTCTTGAAAATGCCGAATAAATCCGAAAAAAGTGTAAATGAAGATATTCTGAAGGAGCTAAGAAATCTGAATGAAAAACTGTCAGTGATAACAGACAAATTAGACGAAATTCATATATTCGCAGAATGGACAATAATCAGGTCAGTCAAAATCTTACTCAGTTATGCGAGTCAATGAAACAAATTCAAAACTCGAAATCCGAGTCAAGTACCTGTCCACAAAAACAATCTGACGATAGAGAAAATATCACAAAATCTATATATTTACTTAAAAAGTAAATTGGGTTATATTTGGAACAGAAACCTGAGTCAAGAAAATTTGCTTTTTGGAACATGATAAAGAACAACAAAAAGCTGATATTCATATCAGATGGATAAAGTCCACTCCAATTATTTTACCACGAAAACTCCAAAAAAGCAAATAACAGAAGAACCAGAGCAGCAGAGAAGGTTACGAGAAAAGATGTCACTGGAAAAATTGAATATGGAGATTCAACTCCTCAGACTAAGGGCCTCGGCAAACGAAGAGATGATGATCAAATGCATGCATGTAGAGTGCGCAAAGAAAGCCGAAGAAGAGAATTTAGAACAACTTGTTAACTTATGGACACAAGAATGCAAACAGGAAGAAATAGCTTCTTTACAAAGGTGGGAAAAAAGCGAAAACTGGTTTTATTCTTATGAAGAAGAATTTAAGGTAGAAACAAACACAGACAACCCATTTATCAAGAAAGTGAAAAAGGCCAATACTTATGCCGATGCAGTGCAACAAGTTACAAAAGGTCAGGAATACAGACGAAATATAAACAATAAGCAAACGAGAAGACCCGGTAATAGGTTTACATCCAATCAAACTAATATTCGGACAGAATCACCAACTTCATATAGAAGTACATCGCAAAATAGAACCCACAGTCCTCCACCTAGAAGTGCAAACTTTCAAGGAAACAAATTGGTTAATTCTCAAATGAGAAACTTTAAAGACCAAAATTTAAATACAGTTTACAATTACAATGACTGGAGATCTAACAATCCAAGGTGGTACGAAAGAAACAACCAAACAAATACGAACCGTTTTTTAGACCGTTCCGAAGATACAGGGACACCAGATGGAGGCGCAGTCCGAAAAACCGATGGTAATGAATTTGTCAGAAAAACAATTAATAGACACTCAAGTAAATATATTATGCAAGGGACTTAAATTTACCCAAACACCTAAAACAACCAAAGATGATATTTCAGAATCCTGTAGGAAATTAAGATTAGCGGAACATTTTTTCGAAAAAGATGACGATGAAGATGAATCTTTAATGAAAAATAAGAGCAACTTTTGTCCACCAAAAGGAAAAAATTTTGCTTTAGATAAATACTGCGATCATATCACGAATTTTCCGCTGGTTAGCATAAGTCTAAAAAATAAAAATCATTAAAGAAACTTCTCACTACTGCTAAAATCCGAACAGAAGAGATCATACCGACAGTAAAGAAATGTGATAAGCAAAACTGTGGACTTTGTATGTATTAAAAAGAGGGAAGCAAAATAAAATTCAAAGGCGGCGAAATATCTAAAATAAAAAATAATTTCTCTTGTTCTCCAGAAAACTTAATTTACGTTATTACATGCAATGGATGTTTTGAAGATAACATTGGACAGACTGGAAACGCACTACAGAATTGAATGTATATCTAATAATTGTCATTCATTTTATTAAGCTTGAAAAGCTTAGATATTGTATAAAGGTCCGTTAAAATAGCATTTCGAACACAAAAAGACACAGAAACTCCAATATATCACCAATGAGATCATGCGCATAATTTGTGGAAAATTACACAATAATTCAACTCAAAATTTTGTAAAATTACCAAATTGCTGCAAATTCCATTTTTCACGAAAATCGCTCCAAAATATTCAATTTTGCCTATATTTTGACGTTAAAATTGCATATTACGATATATCAAATGCATCTTTTAGAAAGAAGTAAAAGATTAGTATGTTTTGTTCATATATATGTACAGACAGGCATATTTTGAGGATTTTCAACATAGTTTTCTTTGGGTAGGGGTAAAACTTTCGGTATTAAGAGTCATATTGAACACTCCTTTTTTTTCTAAACATAGTTTTAAGATAACTTATGTATTTGATAGAACAATGAATTGGCATATTTGCAGATAAATCCTCCAGATTTGCCACATATAACTGTTTAAATGTGAATTGTTGACAAATCTGAAATGCTGAAAATTACCATTTTTCATCAAATTTGTACAAAATATTGAGTTTAATCTGACGAATGGGACTTAAAATGACAAATCATAATAAAATTAATGCAACATTGCTATATGCAATGCAGACTTTGCGTGTTTTGGGTTATTTTTATGCGTATACAGACAAATAATTTACTATTTAAGTGTGAATTTGTTGGAGGTAGAGGTAAAATTTTGGGCATTTAACGTCAGATTAAGCACTCTTTGTTTTTCTATTCAATATTTAAAGGCAACTAATGTATCGTTTATAACAAGAAATGGCAAATCTGCAGATAAATCCTCCAGATTTGACATATATTACGATATAGCAGTGAAGTTTAGCAAAATCTGAAATGTAGAAAATTCCCATTTTTCATCAAAAAGGGGCTTAATATTGTGTTTGATTCAACAAATCGGTGTTATTTATGCCACATTATCATATATAGTAGACATTTTGCGTGTTTTAGTTATTCTTATGCAAACATACAAAAAACATGTCAATTTTAGGGGAATTTTGTTCTGGTAGGGGTAAGGTAATCGGTATTCAGTGTCACATCAAACACTCTTTTATTTTCTTAAAATTTTAAAACAACAAATTCACCCCTTAGAACAATTAATTGGCATATTTGTATATATGTCTTTCAAATTTCCCATATATAACGGGTAACAGTGAACATAGGCCAAATCTGCAAAAGTTGAGAATTCCCATTTTCCCGAATTTCCGGCACAATGTAGAGTTTTGGTCAACAAATGGCTGTTACTATACTAAATAATGACGTAATTCATACGATTTTGTCATATTTAAAACACGTGTTGTTGTAGTCCTTTGGAATCCTAATAGGTCTTGATCGTATAGTGGTTAAATAAATAATTATTTAGAATTTTCACTGTTTAATAATCCAATAGTTACAATAATTTCAGTGTCGGATTCAAGTCGAGACATAAGAGATAGAATTGAGATACAAAGATAATGACTTGAATCCGCCACTGTATTTATACTATCATGGTCACAATTCAGATAGAACTGTTTTGGACCATGATTTACATCATGTGAGAAAGGTATTTCTCGATTCCGAAAAAAGCAAAACTGTTTCCTTTATTGAATATCAAATGTCAATCACTTGTCAATCAAAATGCACATAGTTTCAAAAAAAAACTTAATAAAGTTGTCACAGGCACGCGAAGTGATTGAAAGTTTACAAGTAACTCATGAGAACATGTTTACACGAACACCTGTTATTATAACTATTATAGAAACTTTATAACTTTTATAGTTTTATATCTAAAAAAGTTTATCCCGTGATCGAAAATTTTGTGCAGCCTTGTTTAGGCTCGTGTACCCCTGTTCAAACCAGTCTCCCTTATTGCGTTGTACAATACATCGAAATGTTAAATAAGTACAATTAAGTACTAATGAACCATGAATCTTTCGTGTCATAGTCACAAATAATGTTTATATATTCATAATATATTCTTATATTCTATCATTGATTCCCCTAAATATTCAACACTAATATTATGATTAATTTCTATCATTGGTCACCACTGCCACCCCTTTACATTGTGTGTTTTAGTTAATTTTATGCGAACATCGACAAAAAAATTAACAATTTTAGAGAAAAATTATTTGGGTAGGGATAAGATTTTCGAAATTCAGAGTCAAATTAAACACTCCAATAAAATGACATCAAGCTGTCAGTCAATCGGCGCCGTTGCCAATTTAACTTTATTCAGCGCAGTCATTGGATTATTGAATAAGTTACATGTTTGTTGTCGATACAAAACACACTTTCTGCTCTAAATAGTCAAAAAAAGATATAAATGCCGTTTCCGAAATGCATAGTTACTCCTCCTTTTTGTTCATATATGGAAATCAATGTCACGAACAAGCTTGACTCGGACTGCATGAACAAATGCAAGGGATGAACATTTGCAGTGTCACTGAGAAATATTGTTGTTGTTTAATTAAGGTAAGTACAGTTTAAATGTGCACATTAAGACAGTGTGATATTGAGTCATGTTTCAAGTTATATGCACATGTTCATTTGTGTTGTGTTTGTACAGGAGTGTATCAGATTTGTTCTACATGACGTACAATTCCAAATCCAACATACAATGTAGATCAACGTATACACATTGTAATCCCTTTTGGGGTTGGAAGCCAGAGATGCCTTGTGGGCATGCAATAACAAAAAACATTGAGGCTTTGAATCATAAAAAGGATATACAATGTACAAAATGTTTCTTTTTGATTATTTTCTGGTATATGCAAAACGATCGGCCTGTGGACAACTCAGACAAAAATCACTCAGTACCTTGAAGTTTGGACAGTTTGAAATACATGTAACTGCAAGCCTGTCTACTCACAGGGATTTGCTTCCAACACTATCAATGTGCGGCCAACTGACAATCACAAGGGATAATCCAACCTTGAGCCCCTTTATCGCACATTGATGGTACAATGTATAATTACGGAAGCAAATCCTTATGGTCTGCCCGAAGCAGCTCAATCGTGCTAATTTTTGACGATCCGGCAAGACAAATACTAATATTTTCCGATTTGTCATGTCTCACTGGAATCTTATCCAAATTTGCGGTAAATGCCTTTGGTCTATGACAATATTGTTTGTAATTTGCGGTAAATGCCTTTGGTCTATGACAATATTGACATAAACAATGTACCTCAGGTGAGGCAATTCTCAAAACTTGACAGCCAGGTCTGTATTTTCAAAAAAATGTGTAGAATTTATTGAAATTAAAATTAAGGTCAGCCTAAAATTTGAAGTCAGTCATCGTGATCCACACTTATAGAAAGTAAAAACTTAATGCACCTATGTTTGGAAAGAGTTCCATACGGCACGCTTTGGTTGACTGATAAACAAAGTAAAACCTGGTGCATAGGGGTGCCGCCAGGGCTCCTGCCCTATTTTGACCTCAAAATGTGATTATGTTTGGGATTAGACCATAATAAAAAAAAATATCCTAGACTCTCATCCCTGCCCACCCCAATTATTTTCACCCACTCCAAAAAATTTATTTTGATTTGGGCAATTTCTTAGAAAATGACAGCATTTTTCACAAAATTTGATAAAAAATATAAAATGATATTGCCGCCCGCCCCAAATTCTGAGAAAAAATGGATGAGAATCTGGAATTATTTATGGCCTCGACTGTATGTCTAACTTTAACTGCTGTATTCAGAGGCTTCTTTTTTTAATTATAATTACCATTCAAATTATCATTATTGACCACAAACTCATCTACACATTTTTTATTCATATTTTTATCAACAATATACTTATTCATGAACCAAATAAAGAAGTTCTATTATTTAAGCCTTTATATCTTCATGTCGTCTATATTCAATGTTTTCATCAAATTTTTGCGGTCAGAAAATGAAAAAGTTAAATGATAAATGTTCATATTAAAACATGACTCTACGATGGCTTATATTATAGGACTACCAATGCATAGGTTAATTTGTTTGAACGATAAAAGCTTTTGTTATTACTCCCCCTTGGGTTGTTGTCTCTTTGACACGTTCCCCGTTTCCCTTTTTTCCTATTTGTAGGATTTGTAGGTTTTGGTTTATGTAATGAGGAAAAATTAAAACGAAAGGAGTGGCGACATAAAGGGATCACTATCCGTCGTCTTGCATCGGCGTCACAAATTTCTGTCGCATTTTTTTTAATATAAAATTCGGCATACTTTTTACGTCTGTAGTCTTTTATTTTCTTTTATATTTGATAGAAAATTATGACAAAAGGCAGCAGTGATATTTTTTTTTTCTGTTACTTGACATGCTCGATCAAATTTGTCATTTGATATGTCTTAAATGTAGTTTGATCAGTTTCATAATTTTAGTTGTTAAACAAATGTTTTTTTTTTCATTCATATAATTCTTTTGTATAGTACTTTTTTTAGTAAATCCATATAAATTGCCATATATTTACAATTGCGGATTTCCCATATTTGGGTTCTAGTGCAGCTCTCTGTGCTGATGAGGAATTAATTTCCGAAATGGCAATACAGCTCATTACAATTAATTTCAGTTGAAGTCAACAAATGTGTTATCATCTCGTGTTCATTTAGGGACTATTTAACTTGAAAGGGGCAGGGGCTATGTTTTTTTCCCCCAAAAATAATGCTGATTTTATGTGAAAATTTTTTTGGCAGCAAAATGATGAAAAATTATATTCTGAAAGACGCTTTCTGCTCCAAATTTATGATAATTCCAAAAAATATAAGCTGATACCAGTTAAGAAAATATTTTTTTTGTGCGCGAAGCGGGGAAATGATTTTCTGTCCAGAAAAAACAGACACCCCTTTCAAGTTCAATGGTTTGTCCCTTACTTCATATTCCTTCGTAAAATGTACATCAACACCCCCATTAAAAACTTTATGAATTTTGAATCTGAATGTAAATCAGTGAAAATGAATGCGACTCCTGATTGAGTAATTATTTAATATAAATATATTATTGCAATAGAACGTGTAAAATCAATACTGTTTATTATGCCTTTTCAAGAGACGCATACATTGTTTCTCCTGTATGAGACTGATCTAACCAGCTCACAATTGGCAAAAACTGAATGATATTAACAGGTAAACTTTTATGCCCTGCCCGCGAATGTGGTAGGCGCATATAGTGTTATCCTTCTCCTTCCCTCGATACGTCCGTACGTCCGATAAGTTTTGCGCTTAAGTACATTTGTCAGACACTATTACAGGTAGAACAATAATAGTAAGTAAGTAGTTAGATAGTTGAGATGTTGATAAAAGATATAAAGCAATAAAATTCCATGGGGCTTTTGGGTATTTTAACTCGGTAAAAAGGCGATTTTAAACATCCACTACTCTTCTATTAGCCTATGGCATACAAGATAGAGGACACATCCCCTGTTTTGCAGAACCAGCTTTACTTGCAAGCCTGATCTACATGATAAACAAGTAAACCTTTTTTTTTACAAGAACTTTAGAGAGCAGGGGCATTCAGGAGCCTGTATCGCTCACCTGGACCATGACTGACATAGATAAAAGGCATTTCGGATCGGAAAAACAGAACATTAAATTAGCAGAATACTTTTTTTTCTGAAATTAAAGTATCCTTGTTTGGTTTCCATTGCAACCAAAAGCTCAACCATCCATTACAACCCATAACAAAAACCATTAAAAAACAACAAATTCGGCAGGGATTCCCCTTTTAATCAAGGAAATACATATTCCTGGAGTTAAAATATTCAGACCACAATTCAAATAAAAATTCAAAAATTTGGGCAGAGGTTCCCCTTAAAATCAATAGGGCTAATGTAAAAACTATGTTTCAGATAAATGAACTAAGGACCTGCCAGATACATTTTTATGGTACCCCCTAAGGACTATTGTGGCTTAGTTTGGTTCTAATTGGACTTAGAAGATCATTGAATGAATATTCCATAGAGTCCAATGTCAAATTATGTTCTAAGCTGGCGGCCATCTTGAATGAGGTACGGACCTGCCGGATACCTTTTTTGAAAGGAACCATGTAAGGTCTATTGAGAATAAGTTTGGTTATAATTGAACAGGTAGTTTCTGAGAAGACGATCCTTGAATGTAATTTCCATAGGATTCAATGTAAAATTAAGTTCCCCGCTGGCGCCTATCTTGGATTAGGTAAGGACCTGCCGGATACCCTTTTTTGAAGGAACTATCTGAGAATCATTGTGACTAAGTTTGGTTATAATTGGACTGGTAGTTTCTGAGATCTTTGAATGTCTTTCGAATTAGGTTCAAATTATAGACAATGTTTCCCGCTGGTGCCTAATTTGGATGAGATACGGTCCTGCCAGATACCTTTTTTAGAAGGGACCATCTAGGAACCATTGTGACTGATTTTGATTATAATTGGACTAGTAGTTTCTGCGAAAAAGTTGTTTGAATGTCTTTCCCATAGGGTCCAATGTTAAAGCTATGTTCCCGCTGGCGGCCATCTTGGATGAGGTTAATATCTGCCGGATACCTTTTTTGGAAGAGACTTTCTAAGAACCATTGTGACTTAGTTTGGTAGCCAAGTTTTTACAAGTGCTAACACAGAAAATAACAAAAACATTTAGCCAAATCCGTTAATTTTAGCTTCCGCTACATAGACGATGTACTTTCTCTTAATAATCCAAAATTCAAGGAATATTTACACCAGATCTATCCCAATGACCTTGACTACTGACACACCTACTTCAGCTTCGTACTTAGATCTGTTTATATACATTGATGAAGATGGACGTTTGAAATCTAAGTTATATGACAACCCTGATGATTTTAACTTCCCAATTGTGAATTTTCCCTTTCTGAGCAGCAATATACTTGCCTCTCCAGCCTATGGAATGTACATTTCACAGTTGATTCGTTACTGTCGCGCATGCAGTTTATACAGTGATTTTTTAAAAAGAGCAAAAACACTGTCCCAAAAGTTGCTTAGTCAGGGATTTATTCAATCTTTGTTGCTTTTATCCCTTCAGAAATTTTACGGCCGTCACTAAGGTATCATTGACAGTATATGACGTGTCTGTGTCCCAAATGAAAACGGACATTATCAGCTAAATTTCACGTCTTCACGGATTCGACATAACCGGTTTTGACTCTACACTGGATTGACTAACTGATAGTGTGACGGGTGCCGCTAGCGGAACAGTACATGCTTACCCTTCCGGAGCACCTGATGTTATTCCTTGTTTTCATGGGAGTTCACACTATAAGTGCCTTAGTTTTTAATGTCTTTTAATTTCCGAGCATTGTAGCTGTCTCACGTCCTTGTTTATCTCTGTTTTTCCCTGTTGCGGTTTTCGCCATGTCTTTGGATTTTGATTTTTGTAGTCTTCGCTTCCCTTGTTCCTTCGGTATTCTACTGCCGTTGTTCTGGACTGGTAGTTTCTAGGAAGATCTTTGAATGTCTTTCCCATTAGGTTAAATGTTTAGACAGTGTTCCCCGCTGGCGCCTATCTTGGATGAGGTACGGTCCTGCCAGATACTTTTTTGGAAGGGACCATCTAAAGAACCATTGTGACCGAGATTGGTTATAATTGGACTGGTAGTGTGTGCGAAGATCTTTGAATGCCTTTTCCAAAGGGTCCAATGTTAAAACTGTTCCCCGCTGGCAGCAATCTTGGATGAGGTACGCACCTGCCGGAAACCTTTTTTGTAACGGACCATCTAAACCCCATTGAAACTAAGTTTGATTATAATTGGACCGGTAGTTTCTGAAATCTTTGAATATCTTTTTCATAGGGTCCAATGTTAAAATTATGTTCCCCACTGGCGGCCATCTTGGATGAGGTACGGACCTGCCGGATAAAATTATTAAAGGGGACCATCGAAGGAATATTGTGACCAAATCTGGTTCCATTTGGCCTTGTGGGTTCAGAGCAAAAGATCTTTGTATGAATAGTTTACGACAGAAGGACGGAGGGACGATGGACGCCAAGTGATGGCAAAAGCTCACCCTGGCATAGCCAGGTGAGCTAAAAAAAGGAAGGGGCTATCCGCCAAAGCTCATAAACGGAAACAAAAGAGTTTATGGTAGATAAATTTGCCAATTTAAATGACGAAATTAAAAGAAGAGGCTCTCAGGAGCCTGTATCGCTCACCTGCGTTTCAGCCACAATCATGGTAACATTGTAAGTTATACAGTTGATCTTCAGTCTCAAACTTAAGTACCTCGAACAGCACCAATATCTTGAAAAGTATTTAAAGTCTGATCATGTTTGACTACATTTCTTTGTTGGGCTTTTTTGACAAAAAACGTTCATGCTAAGGACCACTTTTGACACCAGTTTTGAAATCGAGACGTCTTTTGTTAATGGCGGCCATCCAACAATTTTCAACATCAGTTTTGAAGTCGCAACATCAATATGTATTTGGACAAAAAAAATCATTGAAATAGGACAATTTTGATATTTCTCGCCTGTTTTGGTGGCCATTTTGAAACTTGCAGTTAACAAATAATTTTTAACATTAGTTTTAAAGTTGCGACATCAATACCTATTTAGAAACCAAATTTCATTGAAATTAGACAATATTGAATTTTCCCGCCTTTTTAAGTGGCCATTTTGAAAATGGCGGTTAACAAACAATTCTTAACATCAGTTTTGAAGTCGCAACATAAATACCTATTTGGAAACCAAATTTTATTGTAGTCGGACAATGTTGAATTTCCCGCCTTTTTTGGCGGCCATTTTGAAAATGGCGGTCCACTAACAATTTTTAACATCAGTTTTGAAAATGCAACATCAAAACCTATTTGGAAACCAAATTTCATTAAAATCTGACAATGTTGAATTTTCACGCCTTTTGTGACGGCCATTTTAAAATGGCGGTCAACGAACAATTTTCAACATAAGTTTTGAAGTCGTAATATCAATATTTATTTGGAAAGCAAATTTCATTGAAATTGGACAATGTTGAATTTTCCCGCGTTTTTTGGTGGCCATTTTAAAAATGGCGGTCAACGAACAATTATTAACATCAGTTTTGAAGATGCAATATCAGAACCTATTTGGAAACCAAATTTCATATAAATCGGACAATGTTGAATTTTCTCGCCTTTTGTGGCGGCCATTTAAAATGGCAGTCAACGAACAATTTTCAACACAGGTTTTGAAATGGCAATATCAATATCTATTTGGAAACCATTTTCACTGAATCGGACAATGTTAAATTTTCCCGCCTTTTTTGGTGGCCATTTTGAAAACCACCATTTCATTGCCATGCAGGTCAGCTGTAAAGTTAACAGGCATTGAAGCTTTGATGCAACATCAATATTAACTGACAAGGATGTTTGCATTGTGGGCATATAATCATAACTAAATGAAACAATATACAGTTATATACAATTATTATTAAATTGTGAAATAAGTATAGTTTATGAAAGTATTTTTGCAAAAAATGTAAAAATTTGTACAAAAACACTTTTTTGCTCTTGATTATGTAACAAATAATTATTTCTAATAAAGTGATAGCAGGGAATTTCTCTAAAATTTAAAAGAGAACAGTATACCAAAGAAGATTTTAAAGCAGAATTCAAAGGGAAATAACCCATAACCATATGGCATTGATTTTTTTTTTGGTGAAAAAAGTCAATAACTACAACACAGGCAGTTGGATTTTCTTCAAAATTTCAGAGTTTGTAGATCTTGATATTCTGAACATTTTCTAAATTTTCACTTTACCTCTTTGAAATAAAAAATAAAAAATGCATAGATTTTGAAAATTTTACGGAAAAAGGGCTATAACTCTAAGACGGTTTTTACGATTTTCTTCAAAATTGCAGAGCAGATAGATCTCAACATTCTAAACAATTCTACCGAATGTCAGATTTTTGATATCTGCAACGGTTTTGAAGTTATTTGCCAAAAAACAGCAATTTACTCCTATGTTCTATTTTTAGTAACAGCAGCCATGTTGTTTGGTCTACGGACATAAAAACCACACACTTGAAAGTGCATACCCTGGTGATAATTCAGGCCCAGTTTGATAAGTATTGGCTTGGTAGTTTCAGAGAAGAAGATTTTTGAATAAAAGTTTACGGACGAACGGACGGACGGACGACGGATGCCGAGTGATGGCAAAAGCTCACATGGCCTTTGGCCAGGTGAGCTAAAAACTATTGACAATGCAAAAGAGCTAATGGGAGTTACAAGTAAGGTAACTAGGGAAGCAAGGAATGATTTAACCCGAAAATTCAGGGAGATGAAGGACAAACAAGAGAAATAACTTTTGGAATTCAAAACCGACATCAGGTCAAGAAAAATCAACAAAAATGCCAATATAAGATTCAAATAATAGAGAGCTAGACAATACTAAACATCATATTGTTAACATTGACGCAGTTTTATGAACTAAAGGAAATTACATCCTTTAAAAAACAATATTTTTTTTATTAAATGAAAATTAAATTCAAATTCAGAACCAATAAAAGAATAAATGTTTTCATATAAACCATTGATTAATAATTTCAAAAACAATAAACGTATGTAATTAATCTGATTTATATCTGATATAATTTTGACAGCTAAGTGAGAACACGCTCACCAATCAGATCAATTGAAACGAGCCCCCTTGCATTGTAAATTTCAGAGTCTGCATTGATAGAAAGACAAAAAAAAATCTGTAATCAAAGATATGGCTAGACATTTTAATGAAATTGCAAAAACGAAAAGATTTAATGATAGATAGAAAAACAAAGTTTCGATGCAACTGAATATATTAAAACCCAAAATCTTGCAAACCAAGGAACATGTCATTAATTTTTCTCAAAGACATTTAAGCGACAGCAAATGTCTTTTATTGTCTAAAGGTGTGAAATTCATTCCTGTCCCATCTAAAAGACGGGCTAAAATTGATTTTATGAATGATTTTGATGAATTTTCCCGCAAATTGAGATGTAGGTATCTTTTCCATTCTAATGGCAACAATAATATTCAGCCATTTAGAGGAAAATCAGGTTATACACCATCTTACAGTTGAAATGTACTTGATAATTACATTTTCAAAGCCAAATGAAAATTGTATTCAGATTCAAAAATTTAGAGGCAATTTGAGTGCTCCAGAAAGGTCTTGCATTTCAAAAGTAATTAATGACAAATCAATTAAAAAACCAACAAAAGCAACAAAGTTGTAATTTTAAATAAGAATATTTACTTATCTGAAGCCTATCCGCATTTAAATTCACACCATTGCATGATTCTAGAAAACTATGATTTCAAAGGGCTTAGGAGCAGTCTAAATGAATATTTAACTGATATGTATAAAATGAATTAATTAGATTATGAAACCTTCAGCTACCTTTTCAAAGGTAATCAAACAAATTACGAACCGGTACATATGCATGTACTTCCAAAAATCCATAGAATTGACCAAACAAAGATGGCGATATTAGACTAAATGGATTCAAACGTTGAAATGATTATCACATCTGGACGTTCAATTATATCTCAAATTGGTACAGTTAGAGAGTACACAAGCTGATATGTTGATTATTTTCTTGTGCCTATTGTTCAAACACAACATACATATATCAGCGATAGTTCCGATTTTATCATAAATATGATATTAATATTTTTTTAGAAATATTGAAAATTGCTGATACAGCTCTTAATTTTTCAGATTTGTATACTTTACAAAAGTGTCGAAAGGATGTAAACGGTCGAAAAGGTTCACTGGTGGAATAATTGTACTTTATAAGTCAAAGTTACAAAAACGTCTTAGGAAAATGCAAGATGTCACTACGTCACAAAACAGACGGTGGTCTAGGTTGGATAAGCAATATTTTTGCTTTGAGAAAAATTTGTATGTTTGCACTTGTTATATTCCACCTGTAAACACACCTTCTTATGGTAAAGATTTTAATCAACTAGAAGGCGAAATTTCCGAGTTGTCAAATAAAAGCAACATACTAATTAATGGTGATCTGCATGCACGTATTGCTGATAAATTAGACTATATTGAAAACGAAAAATTACCTCCAGATGAGTATACTTGTGACTTTAATATTTCTAGAAATTCACAAGATGAAGTTATTACTAACCAAGGTCAACAATTGCTAGATGTCTGCATTGCCTACCAACTTAGAATATTAAATGGTCGTTACATTGGAGACATGTTGGGTAATTTGACTTCTTATAAACCAAAGGGTGCTAGTACTGTAGACTATGCACTGGCCAATTTGGATCTCATTCAAACCGTCAACTTCTTTCAGATTTCTTACCCTACCTGTTTGTCAGATCATGTCCAGATTGCTGTCCATATTAAACGTAATCCCTTTATAAATTATAGAATCTCCAGTTATAATCCAAACCTTTTAAAATTTACATAAAAATGGGAAGGTATAGTTGAATATAAATTATTGCAAATTCTAAAAGAGCAAAAAAATTATGGAGGAAATACTTTATTTTGAAAATACTCAATTTCAAAAAAATGATTTAGGCATAGAATTGGCAGAAAATCAATTATAAAAAATTATTGAAAATCTAGCTCAACTTTCTTCTAAATTAGTAAAATGCCATAAGGTAAAAAAAAAGAACAAAAAGAAAAACACTTGGTTTGATAAAGAATTGTCTGATCTGTTATACAGCTTGGGAGTGCAATAAGGAAACAACTATTAAATCTCGCATTGAAGAATATTTCTCACACAGAGAAAACAGTGTAAAAACTTATTAAAAGAATATCAAACCAGTACAGGACTGATTTATTTAAATAAAAGACCGGTAAAAGCGCTAATCCAAAAGTTTTAAAATTTAGTGGAATATGTACTTGCAAATCCATAACTGAAATGTTTAATTTAATCTTAGTCTCTAACAAATATCCTTCAAACTGGAGAAAATCATTTATTAGACCTATCCATAAATCTGGGGATAAACTTAACTTCAATAATTACAGAGTCATTTCACTGCAAAACTGTATTGCTAAATTATTATTAGGTCGGTTCTAAATAGAAGACTAGCCGCATTTTATGAAAGCAAACTCGCTAACCAACAATTTAGTTTTTTGAGAAAATCATCGTACTACTGACAGTATTTTTATATTAAATTCTGTATTAACTAAATATCTTGTATAAACTCATTAAAAATGGAATTGGCCAAAACTTTTTCATGGTAATTAAAGAATTTTTAACATGTATAAATGCACACAATCTGCTGTAAAAATTGACAATGAGCACTACATTTTTTTTTTGTAAAATTGACAGAGGTGTTAAATAGGGTGACACTCACAGCTCTGCATTACTTAATTGCTACAAAAATGACATAATTAAATAATGCATTCATGATTTTGAATCATATAAATGACTAAATACCGAAATTACTGTGAATTTATTTTCTGCATATGCGCATTTCGACAACTTATGTCTCTCCAGTGCAGATAAAATAAAAGCATTTAAAACTGTAAAAAAAAACATTTTAAAACTTTACTTAAAAACATGTCTAATCTCATTATAATAGACAATTCTCAGATGAACTCTGCCAAATTTTTTTATACAGTAAACTTAAAACTGAAAAAAATAGAATATTATTTAACATATGGAAAAAAATTCAAGAATCGTTGACTACTAACAAAGTTCCGTTTAAGTGATCATAACCTAGAAGTAGTGCTAGGACGTTATAAAAATATCCCACGGTAAGAAAGACTATGCCAATCCTGCAAAATATTATATGATGTGATGTGTGAGAGCGAAGACCCTATTTTACATCCCTTCGGTCTCACAAAGCGATAACGGGACCAGTGTAATCTGTCTGTAATAGCTGTGCATTCGAAGATAAGCCAAATCCCTTGGTAGGAAGGCAATCTCGATATTCATGTCTCTAATTTTAACTCCGTTGGGTTCCACTATATACCGTTATATTTTATTTTTTTAAGCCCTGCATTAGCATGAAATAAAAGGGACAACAGGAAACACCTACAATGGCTGAACATTATAATTACATGCCACAATCTGCTAGGGAAATAGTACACAGGAAAAACACAAATAAGACAAAAAACTTGGTACCGGCACTAGCAAAAGCCAGCGGTAAGGTTAAACCGGTTTATGGATACCCAAACCTCCCCTTTATATGTCCCATTTCCCTATAGTATAGTAAACATACGAATAAAACCCAATACAGGTAGACTACTGACTCCATCTTGAAAGGAGAGAATATGAAAATACGTAATTTTGAAAGATGGGTCAAGGGGTGCTCGCCGCTAATCTGTTGGCTACTTAAAGGAGCCTAGTCTGCTGGTAGAACACTGTCGCAAAACGTAAAAAAATCAAACTCAAAACTTCCCGCAGGATTTAGTCAAGAATCATCATATATATCAGTAGACATAGGCAGTATCACTAAGAGCCCAGTATGTATGTAAAATTTCAGGTCACTAGATCTCAAAGCTAATTTAACGGATGCAAGCAGAGTATCTTGTCAATATCCCCTATTACGCAAAGAATGTAAGTTACGTCCCAGTTTTTCTGGATTTTTAATTGGTTTCTGGCATTTTTTAACAACATTACCGTAAAAACGGGGATTAGAAATGCCCTTAGTAATAAGCTGTTTGCGAGTAACGCCATATCTAGATATTAAATATTCATATCTGTTATAAAACCTCTTAAAGGTATTCAATAATTTATGAAATCTGTAACGTATTTGCATAAATATTCGGAAATCCGGTAAGATGGGCAAGTTTCCAAGTTGACTGGACTTACAGACAGTTTATTTATTCATTCAACTAACAGTCTGCATTATCTTTTACTTTGTTTAAGAGGATCCATGGACTTCCTTGCTTTAAAATAAGAATTAGAGTGAGTACCGATGAAAACCCAACATCTTATTTGTGCTTAGTTTTTATGTTATGTTATGGATCGATCTATGCTGAGCGCCCCATCTAAATATGGGCTATATAATTTTTTTGAAAATGACACTTAGAAACTTTCGTTTTTATTTGGTTTTCCAATTGGTTTGATCTGCGCTGACGAGACATTTTTTGTCGAAATGGTCATATGCAGAAAATAAATCAACAGCAAATTTGGGGGTACTTGATCGAAATTTTTGTTTTGCTATGCAGCTTTGATAGCAGCCAGATGTTTACAAGTTGTCCTATTAAGGAAATTTTAACAGCAGTTAGAATTGCCTATGATAATTTTGAAAAATCATTATATAAAATTGAATACCCACCAATAAATGACTTAATTATTCTCAGAAGAAATCTTCTCGAAAATAATATCTTTAAATTGAATGAACGTTTATTTAGGCAATGCGTTGATTGAGGCTAGTTGTGTCCCCGAATGCTGCAATATTTTGATGTATCAAATCATGAAAGAAATCATTGCCAAATTTCAGTACATTTATAATTTTTTTTTAATTTTGTCCAGTACATGAATGATGGATTTATAATCCATCAGGCACAAAAACAAGAACTCCTTTATTTCTTCGACATGGCTAACAGCTACCATAAATATCTTCAATATACCTACGTTACGAACGAGACTTCATACAAAAACTTCAAAACGGAACCATACCAAACAGTGTTAAACTTATATCTATATTGACGATATCCTTACTATTGATAACCCCCAGTTTTTAGATTATGTAGACATTATTAACCCGCAACAATTAGTATTAAATAAAGCTAACAATGATTCAAAATACTGCCATTTTATGGATTTAACTATCATAATGGACTCCGGTAAAGTAAAAACTAAAATATATGATAAACGGGATGATTTTGATTTCTCTATTACTTATTTGCATTTTTATCCCCCTAGTTCAATCCTTCGAGGTGTATATTTCTCAACTGGTACGAATCGCACGATTGCGTTACTCGTAAACAGCTTATTGCTAAGGGCATTTCTAATCCTCTTTTTTACGGAAAGGTTTTTAAAAAAAATGCCAGATATTGATAAAAATTCCGGATAAGCTAGGACGTAACTTACATTCTTTACGTAATAGGGGATATCGACAAGATATTCTGCTTGCATCCGTTAAATTAGCTTTAAGACCTAATGACCTGAAAATTTTGCACACACACTGGCCTCTCACTGATACTGCCTATTTCTACTGAAATTTATGATAACTAGACCAAATCCTTCGGGAAGTTTTGAGTTTGATTTTTTTTCTGTAGTGTGACAGTGATCTACCAGCACACTAGGCTTCTTGAGCTAGCCGGCAATTAAGCTAGCATCCCTTGACCCATCTTTCAAAATTACGTATTGTTTTTTCTTTCCTTTCAAGATTGTGGTCATGGAGTTAGTGGTCTACCTGTATTGGGTTATATTCGTATGTTTATTTCACTTTAGGAAAACGGGACAGATGAAGGGGAGGATTTGGTACCCATAAACCGGTTTAACCCTACCCTTGGCTTTTGCTAGTGCCGGTACAAAGTGCGGTGTCCCGAGTTCCTATTGTTGTCTACGTTTGTTTTTTGTCTTATTCGTGTTTTTCTTGTGTAGTTCAATGGCAGATTGTGAAATGTAATTATAATTTTCTGCCATTGTAGGTGTTTATTGTTATCTTTTTTTTTATGAAATTTCCAAAGCAGAGATCTCATTTTAGGTGTCATTTGTTCAAAGGGAGGAGATTCCTCCGTGAAAAAATACTGGACATACGAATACATTTAAAGCCAAAAAATACATTTCAGTACTTCCAACGGAACAGTTGTCATGTTCAAATGTGTTTTCAGCATTTATCAAAGTTGAAGTCATACGATATATCAGAAATACAAATAATATAGATGATTTAGAACAAATTGTTCAAATTGAACCTTAGGTTTATGATAAAAGGGATGATTTCTCCTTCCCTATAGTCAATTTTCCCCATCTGGACGGCGATGTTCCGTTGGCCCCTTCTTACGGGGTCTACATTTCACAACTTGTTCGATATGCACGAGTATGTAGTGATGTTCTGACTTCAACGATCGAAATCTTTGTCTCACTGAAAAACTTCTGCATCAAGGGATTAGATATCATAAATTGATAAAAAAAAAAATTCTCTAAATATAAATATAAATAATTTTTGTGTATTTGGAGCTTTTTACTGGCCAAAATTAAATACATCTATATCCTGTTTTAGTTATAATGCCCATTATAGTGCAGTGACCAGCAAGGGAAATTTTCAACTTTAATCAACCACCTTACCACACGGCTAATTTTTGCTTTTATATAAAGGAAATGATAATCCGCATTGATTTAGGCATGTCTTAGAATACAGAAGTGGTTCAGTGTTGAGATAAACAGGATAAAAGGACAAAACTTGAACATTTCCCAAAAATCATATTTGTCATTGAAATTACTCGCTTGAAGTAAAAACTTAATCAATTCATTGTTTTCTTGTAAAATAATCATCTTCAACTATACGAGAATTACCACGAATATGTTGGTTGTAATCATTAATAGATAAGTTATTAAAATCATTTCATATGAATTACAACCCCCCTTTTTAGCTAGTATCATGTTCATGTCCTGACGTGTTTTCAAAATGGCAAAATATACGATTGTTTATTTAAGTTTTCACTTCATGCATATCGTTTGATGTTTTCTGGAAAATCTGAGTGGAACAGGGTCTTCCAGAGCAACAGAAAAAAGCAAGATTATGAGTAGTTATTAATATAGAGATTGTTTCAAAATCCATTACTATTTACATACATGTTCATTGTTAATAAACAACATGAAAATAGAGCAAAAACAATATTAAACCACACTGTATTTGCAAACACAGCCTAGTTTGACAAAAAATGTTCGATTCAATTTTGAAATGAACTTGGGGTCCATCTCTTTATCACCAAAAAAGTAATCGAGTCAGTACTCAATCTGCATCTTGGCTTTTACAAATTGGGACCAAGAACAGGACAATCTTCATCATTCTTTTCAACATCATCATCATAAAGATCAATATATTATTCAGTTCATTGCTTTCCAACAATTCATAATTTGTTGGTAACAGAAATGGTCTTGTTGCATTAGTATTTCATAGTCTTGATACAACATGGTAAAGGTATCATCTGTTTGAACAGGGTTTTTGCCATTATTGTATGGCCTTTGCGTCAGTTCACTTTTTCATTTGTGGTTTCTTTAAAATTTATTCTTTAAACTACACTAAAAAGACATGTAGTGGTGATAAAACTATTAATGCAACATTTAACATTTAAACATTTGTTGTCAGCTTTATTGTGCGTCTAGTAGAGCATCATAAGCTCACTAAGTCCAATAGGCTGCTGGCATTGGTTTAAATCCAATTTTGAGAAATCGTAATGTTTCGAGTTTAATACTGTAAACGCTGAAATTTTTGCATGGGGATAATTTTCGGTATATTTGCGGTCAAGAAAAATTCGCAAAAATTTTAACCCACGCCAATAGTTTAGTTTTTGAAGTGTTATATGTAAAACAAATAAAACTGTTCAATCGAAAAGCGTTAGGCGCGAAAATTACCCCCTCGCGAAATGTGTCCAACAAAATCGAGAAAAATAACACCCCACGAAAGTTCCAAGTTTACAATATTTTTGATAAACTAAAGCATATTGTAGAGCAAAGCCGAATACTTATCTTTATTTGACCTATTAGTTTTGCCTTTTGTATCAGAACTTGTTGATATAAAAGTATTTATGCTCATGTTTTGTCCAAAGGAATCTTTTTTTCTTTATAGTTGTTGCTAAATTGTCTTCAATGACTACACTGATTTAAAACAAATATATGTCTAAATTGTAGTTTGCTAAATGATATCCACCTCAATCACGATAAATGATTCCTTGTTCACCATTAGAAAGGATGAACAATCTTACGAGTGTTTTTCTTTCTTGTTTTTATTTCTTTTAGGACATGTTTGCATTCAAAATACCGAAGTTACTGTAAATTTAGTCTCTGTATATGGCCATTTCAAAAACTTAATGCCTCTTCGGTTCAGATATAATCTAAACATTTGGAAAACCATAAACTCAAAATATGTTGAAAAACTGACAGAGAACAAATAAACAAATATTTCTTTAGCCAAAATCGGCTAAGGGAGAGTCTTCAGTTTCGATCAAGATTTACAAAAATTAAGAAATTGCAAGTTTCAATATAAAATTAGTTTTCGGGTCAGCACCGAAGTGCTTACTAGTGAGCTGGTGAATACCCTGGGGGTTGGGACTAACAGTCCAGCAGTAGTTGCATCAATAAATTGTAACAAATAATAAAATACCGAAGTTACTGTAAATTTAGTTTCTGCACTTGGCCATTTCAACAAATTTTGTCTCTTCAGTGCAGATACATGTAAATCCAAACATTTGGAAGACCAACAAGTCAAAGATGTTTAAAATCTGATAGAGAACAAATAACCAATATGATCTGAATGGAAAGCCAAATCAGCTCAGGGCAGAGCTTTGCATGAAGGAATTAACACAGCATAACTGGCGCAATAAAAGAAATGACCGAACAAATCATGAACTAAAGGCCGTAAAACATGAATAGGAATAGGTTTTCCCTAGAATTGAGCATCACTTGCATATAATTTGTCGCCTGCAGGAAGTATCTAAAGTTTTGTAAAGTTTGTTGAATACTAAGGAATATCTGGCAGTGATTATAATCCCTCTACTGAGTAAGCTCTTGTGTTATTGCCAAAAACTTACTGAATCGAATACTACTACCATGACGATGCTGAAATTATAATGATTTCAATTACAAATGTCAATTTTTTCAAGCAAGGTCCACCTTTACAGAAACTAGGTTTGAAATGCAGTATTTATTGGTCCGGTTGGGGTATATATTGTGACATAGAGCAGTTATAACCCAGATGGCGTAAACCCGATGGGTTTTTACTAATTGATACTTAGACCTTATGGTCCATGTAAAAAGGAGTATTCAGGTGGATGTCTTTTAAAAATTTGTCTCTAGATTATGAGATAGCAGTATTAGATTAATCAGGGTATCTGATTACATTTAATAACATCGTGATAAAATTAGTATGAATCGTTGGCTTGTCAGATTATCAGAAACATGAACCAGCAATTTGGGCAAAGTGAACACAGGAATTTTGTTTGTGTAAATCAAATACATAGATGTAAAATGTTACACCAGTCCTTATTAGTTGAAACATTGTCTTTACTAATCACGTTCCGTCTTTTAATCCTATTGTTCTAGAAGACACTATTCTACTCAAATTTTTCAAAAATGTACAAAAACTATAATTTTCCGAAAATTTTTAACAAAAGATATATATGTTTGCCTTTTCTATGGAGAAAATAAGACTTACAATTGTGGTGCATTACAAAAAGGGGGGTCGTTATGAAGAAGACATTATTAGTTTGAGTTGTCCATATCATATCATAACCAATGTTTTAGTGACTATTACACCGTCATTGACGGTAACGTTTTTGAGAGAAAATAATTCATTCATTGAATATTTATTTCAAAAGAGCCATTCAAATGACAGAAAATGATTTTTAAAAAAGTTCAGGTTGTGTCCCTTTAAGCCCTGTATTTCAATACTGCACCAGTTCTGTATTCCAAGATAGGCAAGAATCAATGCAAGTAATGTTGCTCTTCAATAAAAAACAAAAATTAGCCGTGTGGTAGGGTGGTTGATTAAAGTCAGTTATTAAGCGACTTTTTAAGAGTTGGTCACTGCACTATAAGTTTAACTGTAGCTTAATTGCCAAAATTAAGTTAGGTTACTCTTCTGTTTGAGAATATTAAGGTATCTTTATAATACCTTCTATATTTTGAAAGGGGTAGGTTACAAAAACAAAAATAACGCCAGAAAAATGGTTTGGTTCTGGTTTCCCTACCCTTCCTATTTGTGAAAGTGAAACCTATTTTTTTCAGCATTATTCAACATGCACCGTTAAAGTCAAAATTTGTGCCCTATACAGCCTAGAAAAACATTCTCCAAATTTTATTATAGATACATTGACTTATTAAGAAAATTTGGTTCTACATGCAGGGCTCTTATACATCAGGGCATTTTACATCCAAACTTCTATGGCAATATCATTTACAAAGCGCATAAGTTCAAAGATTGCCCTTCAAAACTTATTAATCCGTTGAACAAACTTATTCATAAAGGATATATATACAGCATTGTTGTTAAATCGTTACTTCTGGTTTTTTTTTTTGGCAAGAGTTTTGATCATCTCCAAATTGCTTTACACCATAACTAAATTTAAACAATTTTTCATATTGGCAGTATTTGGCATTGCACAATATCATGTTCTTCTTTCATAATTGATGATGTTGTTATACCAAATCTTTTTTGAAGTATTTCAATTGAAGTTTCATATGTTAGAAGGTTTGATATCATAGTCAACAGAAACTATGTCCTTAGCTAGCTGTCAGTAACTGCGAGCATTTGTCCGGACAGTACCTGTGTTTATTGTCTTTATGTTTTATGTACTTCATTGTAAGGATACTCGTCTTAATAAGTTGGATCTTTTTCTAGTTTGATTTTTACTGTGAGTCTTTTTGTGTATTTATTTTTAGCCATTCACCACACATAGGGGGAGGGTTTGGATCCAAGAAAACGAGTTTAACCCCATCGCAATTTTTGCACCTGTCCCAAGTCAAGAATATGTTGGTGATTGGCTTGTCCATGCCTTCTTATAACATTTTAGTTTCTTGATATTTGGGTTATTGGATGTGGTTTGTTTCCATTGATTTATTCACTTTTTTACTTTTTGGGGCCATTTAGGGCTTGCTATATGATGTGAGGTTCCTCACTGTGTTGAAGACCGTAGTGTGACCCTTGATGCTTTGTTTTGGGTCGTTTTAACCTTGATATGGGATGTTGCCTCCTTGACATTTACCCAATTTCCTTTTTCATATTGATAAGGTGAGGATATAATGAGACTAAAATTACTTCTTGTATCAATGAGGCATTAACAAGGAACAGACAATCCATGATAAAGAAAAATATTAACGGACAAAAAAAGGAAATTCAACAAAATATAATCCCTCCTTAAAAAGGCTAAGAAAACATATATTAAAACATTGGCATATTTTGACACAAAAAGAGGTCTGCAGTAAGATTTTCTGCGAACAAACAACTATTGCATATAAGAGGCACAAGAATTTAGCAGATTTGCTAGCGTCAACTAAAATTAAAGAATTGCTTAACAAATTTATTTAGGACAATCCCTGAAGATTGCAGGCCTATATTAAACCCATAGTCTAATCATAATTTTATAATACAAAAACTGCCGAAACATTAAATTTGATGTGAACGATAAATGTATCTGATAATTTAAAGAATATTGCTTCTTTGGTGATCTAAAGGGTATTGGAATTAAAAATTTTCATATCTTTTATTTGAAGATACGATACCTATAGTTTGTACTTTTATTGTTGACTTTGTTAACGCAAGGGTGTTGGAAAACGTGGATGTTGAGTTCCATTCCACTTATACAAATGTATAAAATTATGAAAATTTGACCAGAAGAGGACAAAAGCTCCTATGTGGGTATTTATATTTCTTCAAAATTTCAGGGTGAGTAGATCTTTATATGATCAATATATCTTTCAAATGGGAAGAGACTGTGTTATCATTTTTCAGGGATATGTATAATAACTTTGTTTACTTATTGTGTATTCCCTGTTTCTATATCTTATTCACGTCTCTGAAACAACAAATTCAAAATGAAAAATGTTTCTAGATGTCTACAGAATTTGTATTTAAAAAGATCTTTTAAATTATTCAGCATAGTATCTTCATTTTAAAATCTCAACATTTTGTATAAATTTTGAATGGTAAAAGAACGTGTTTTGTATTTCACTGTTTGATGACTTATTGTGTTTACTGTTTTGTTTTAATTTTTCAATTTCTAAATGATTTGGGATGTTACTTAGAATATTTATTATTTTCTACTATGAAAATTATATCAAAATATCTCTTATTCAATCAGATGGTTAAAATACTGAAAGAATTGTTCTGATGCAAAAATCAATGTACTGATAGCACTGATAGACAAAAACACAATGAGTTAATTAAAGAATGGGTGTGAAAGTTGTTTTACTTCTTGGTATTGCCTAATCTGCAGTGGGTTTCCTTTGGGTTACTTCTGTGTTTGCATCTTGACACAAGCATCACTTTTCGTGATTTAACTTTTCAATTGATGCCAGACTATGTACTCCACGTATTAATTTCTCAGAGGCACATAATTTCTGTTCATGCTTTATACTTCTTTTTGACTGCTACAAGGAGGCATAAGTGTCTCATAAAACACATCTTGTTGATATCTTAAACCGTGTTTTGAGTTATTTAAAAAAAACGCAATTACCCCCTATATGCTATTTTTAGAAACGGCACCCATGTTTTTTAGTCCTCAGACTATTCGAAAACAATTTTAAATTTAGATACCCTGGTGATAATTATGGATAAGTTTGGTTAAAATTGGTTCAAGGGTGTAAGAGGAAACAAATTAACAACGGGCGAACGGACATCGACGTACGCCAATTAATGGCAATAGCTTACATGACCTTTTATGCCAGATGAGGTTAAAAGGAGGAATATCACATGCTACAGTGTTTTAAATCCATTGGTCACTACTGAAACCATCTGTAAGTACAGTTGGGTGCTGACGCAACATTCCATCTAAGTAACTCCAAAAGCGTTCCTTGCGTGCACTTCGCGTTCACTTGAAAGTGATTCCATGACAGCTTCGAGTGAACTTGTGACCACTTTCAAGTGCACTTGCAAAGAAGATGCGTTCGCGGGAGTGATCGCAAAGTGCACTTGGAGTGAACTTCGTGGCAGCTTTGGATTGCTCTTAACGATTGGTCACTTCAAAACACGTGATATTAATATGACAAAATTAACTTTAAAAGTAAGTGAGAATCGAACCGTCAATCGACGACTTCATTCTCTTTTAAATCCATTTTTGATAATAGATTAAAACCAAAATGCCATTATAAATTATAGCGTTCTTTTGTTTTATTTATACATTCCATGCTTACTGGAATTTTACTGTTGTTACGATCGTTTTTTTATTTATCACTTTGGCTATAGGGGGAAGGTTTGGGCCCAATAAAACTAGTTTAACCCCGCCGCAGCAGGTTTGCGCCTGTCCTAAGTCAGGAAATTTATTAAGCCTTTGTGTGTCTTGTCTGTTTTCTTGTTAGTTCACTTTATGTCTATCGGAGTCTAGGAAGATGCTTATTTCGCTGAACTTGATTACTCTTTATTTAGGGGCCGACTCCGACCTACCGTTGGGTGTGGGGTTTCCTCACCGTTCATTGAAGATCTTATGGTGGCTTTGAGTTGTTATTGCTCCCCTTAGGGTCGTTGTCTCTTTGACACATTCCCCGTTTCCCTTCTTTTTCTTATTTTTTGCAGATTTTATCTATCGTGCCGTGTGGAGGCGGTTAAATTCCTCCCCGTGCTTTAGACCTATGCTCTTTTAATATACAGTTGATGGAGTGTGTGTCCGGGCGACAACTTCTCTTTATTCGCCATTTTGATACATTATACATAAATATCTCATATACGTAGCCCCTTTCTATTATTTAGCGAGATTTTGTGTGCTGTCCGGATACACCCTGTTATAATTGTTGTCCACTGTTTTCGTTTCTTACGTATTGTCGGGTACTTAATGATGGATAGCATTCAATTTCTCGTACCGTCTAGTCAATTTATTTATTATCCCCCACATTTACACTACAGTGTTCGGGTTCAGTTTTCTAGACATCTTTCTCTACACCTTTCCCAACACGATATCCTTACAACACTTACACATGAAACTTAGAAACGGAAAACAATTAATTAATCATCAAAGGGTCTCCACGCGCCTCAATCTTTCAAACCGGTTATCTAAAAATGTAACAATTGCTAATGTTTTCAATAATAAAAACCGTGGTTACCCTTCTATTGAGAAGTGCCGTGCAAATAAATGACTTACATGCCCATGCCTCGTCAATAAAACTACAGTGAGGTCTACTGTTAATGGTCGCACCTTTTCTTTACATTTTGACAATGATATTGACTGAAAAACTAAAAATGTTGTATATTTACTTAAATGAAATAAACCTAACTGTGGAATTCAGTATGTCGGTGAAACTGGTCGGTATCTTTCTAAACGGACTCAGGAACATCTGTATCGTTTTCATAGACCCAATAAATATAAAAGTATAATATATCAACACCTTAAAAATCACAAACACGATATCAAACATATTACAGTTCAACCTTTGGAAGTCATTACTAAACAGCCAGGACAATCTCACTCAAAATTCATTAAGGCCAGAAAAATAGTAGAACTAAACTGGATTAAGAAACTGCAAACTGTCTATCCTTTAGGTCTTAATGATAATATAATGGGTATTGGTAATATTTCTAAAACCAATTCTGTAAATATTTTGGATATTGTTTCTAAACCTCTACGTAACAAACGATCTCATTGACGTAGAATTAACCGTAATAAACGTAGATTACATTCTGTCAACACCACTGTTGCAGATCTAATTAACATTTCTAAAAATAATGGTCGACATCAACTTTTAAGTAAATTATGTTCCATACCTGCCACCAAATTAAACAACATTCTTGATGAATGCGAAACTATTTCCTACCTAAGTCCTAAATACGAAACTACAAAAATTATAATTGCGTTCTGCTATTTTAAGCTTTTTCCTAAAATCGATCGTCCTGACCAACATCAAAAACATTTTCTCAAGATAAAATACATCGACAAAGGAATAGATTTTATTAATATTGCTGGCATTCTAAATGATCATTCAGTTAAACAAAAAATTCCTGCATATTTCGAAAATACAGAACTTCCCATCATTTGCTACTTATACAAGAAACCCAGCCGGCAGTACGTCTTCAATTACAGTAAAGTTTGTAATGATATATAAATTTTCAATTCTGTGCCTGATTCATGAAATTGTAACAATTCAAAATACGCCTATACTCCTAGCTCCCATGTCATCACAGGAGATCTCAACATCTTGCAGGACAAAGAGCTTATAAATTTCTTAAAGAAAGGTCCAAAATATAGGCCACCTTCTAAAATTAATTGGAAAGATTGTCGTTATACCATCCACGACTCACTTAGGACTTATTGTAAAAATTGGGTTAAACGTGAACACGTTGACAAAAAATCTTTGGATTCTTTTTTCAATGCTATCATGAAAATTGTCGATATCCGAATTAAATATTTTGAAAAACATTTCCGCTATGACAACATAAATAAACCAACCGTTTCTCGCATCCAAAAGAAACTTAAAGAATTTGGCAAGGAATTCGTTTTTGTACCAGCTGATAAGGCTGCTAATAACATCATTGTAGTTTGTCGTAAACATTATATAGAAGTACTCAAAAAAGAAATTACCAGTTCAAATACTTTTGAATTAACCCAATTAACGGAAAATGAAATTACAAACATACATTTTCTAACAGCTACATCTTTACAGGCTAAACCTGATAGTTAAACAGTTCCAACCATGTACTGGGTTCCTAAACTCCACAAAACGCCATATAAATCTAGATTCATTTTGTCATCTAGTCATTGTTCTACTACTAAAGTTTCTATTATTCTCACTAATGCCTTGACTGCTATTAAAAACCTGGTTATAAATTTCTGTAACAAAGTATATGAAAACAGTGGCATCAATCATTTTTGGAGAGTAAAAAATTCATTGGAAGTTCTCGATAAATTAAATGCTTATAATGCCCCTTTCGAATCCCTTTAAAGTTTTGATTTCTCTACCCTCTATACTACCTTACCACATAATCTTATAAAGGAAAAATTCAGACGTCTTATTCAATGGGCATTCAAAAAATCCGATTGTGAATATATTTGTTCTAATTCCTTTCAAACACATTTTAGTAATACAAAACAAAAGAACTCAATTAATTGGACTTGTTTTGATATGATTTCAGCACTTGAATTTTTACTTGACAATATATTCATTCGTTTCGGTAACTCTATTTATCGCCAGGTCATAGGAATTCCTATGGGTACCAATTATGCACCACTTATAGCGGACCTCTTTTTGTACTGCTGCGAATCTCAGTTTATGACCAACATCAGCAAAGACCCATCTAAACAGCATTTAATTGAAAAGTTTAACAATACTTTCCGATATTTGGATGATATTTTAACTTT
>MJUU01057665.1:132538-184858 GCA_002080025.1 Modiolus philippinarum | reverse complement strand
GTTTTTTTATTTATCACATTGGCTATAGGGGGAAGGTTTGGGCCCAATAAAACTAGTTTAACCCCGCCGCAGCAGGTTTGCGCCTGTCCTAAGTCAGGAAATTTATTAAGCCTTTGTGTGTCTTGTCTGTTTTCTTGTTAGTTCACTTTATGTCTATCGGAGTCTAGGAAGATGCTTATTTCGCTGAACTTGATTACTCTTTATTTAGGGGCCGACTCCGACCTACCGTTGGGTGTGGGGTTTCCTCACCGTTCATTGAAGATCTTATGGTGGCTTTGAGTTGTTATTGCTCCCCTTAGGGTCGTTGTCTCTTTGACACATTCCCCGTTTCCCTTCTTTTTCTTACGTCACATTATATTCTTAATAAATCTTTCCAAAAAGGGTATTTTATCGAGGCATATGTGCATGCTAGAGACATTAAATTCATATGTTATTTCAAAAAAACTTTCTCGCAATAACAAATTTATGCATCTTTTGTCAAAAATGACCTGATGAGATTGAAATATTTTGTATTTAAGCTTTTTCCCCTCTCGTGATACCAAATTTATATTTTTTTTCAAAAATGCACTCAAAAATTGGAGATATTTTATGTTGCTGCTTATTTCAATTTTTGCGTCGCAACTTTTGTATGTTTTTTTCCCAAAATTAACTTATAAGATTAAAATATTTTGCATTTTAGCTTTTTTCCTTTCTCGCGATACCAAATTTTTGCATGTTTTGTCAAAAATGAATCCAAAAATTGGAGATAGTATATTTTGGTGCTTATTTCAATTGTTGCAACATAACTTTTATATATATTTTTCCTAAAATTACCTTATAAGATTGAAATATTTTACATTTTAGCTTTTTTTCCCTCTCCCGATACCAAATTTAAACATCTTTTGTAAAAAATGACCTCAGAAGTGAGAGATATTATATGTCGGTGCTTATTTCAATTGTCGCGACACAACATTTATATGTATTTTTTCCCAATTTACCTTATAAGACTGAAATATTTTGCAGTTTAGCTATTTTCCTTTCTCGCTATACCAAATTTTTGCATATTTTGTCAAAAATGAATCCAAAAGTGGGAGATATTATATGTTGGTGCTTATTTCAATTTGTCGCGACACAACATTTATCATATTTTTCCCAATATTATCTCATAAAATTGAAATATTTTGCATTTTAGCTTTTATCCTTTCTAGTGATTCTAAATTTATACATCTTTTGTTAAAAATGACCTCAAAAGTGGGAGATATTATATGTCGTTGCTTATTTCAATTGTCAGGACACATCATTTATATGTATTTTTTCCAATATTAGATTATAAGACTGAAATATTTTGCATTTTAGCTGTTTTCCTTTGTCGTCATACTAAATTTATACATCTTTTGTTAAAAATGACCTCAAAAGTGGGAGATATTATATGTCGGTGCTTATTTCTATTGTTGCAACACAACTTTTATATGTATTTTTCCCAATATTACTTTGTAAGATTGAAATATTTTGCAATTTAACTTTTTTCCTTTGCCGCGACACTAAATTTATACATCTTTTGTTGAAATTGACCTCAAAAGTGGGAGATATTATATGTCGGTGCTTATTTCGTTTGTCGCGACGAAACATATATATGTATTTTTTTCCAAAATTACCTGATAAGACTGAAATATTTTGCAATATAGCTTTTTGTCTCTCTCGCCATACCAAATTTTTGCATCTTTTGTCAAAAATGAATCCAAAAGTGGGAGATATTATATGTTGGTGCTTATTTCAATTTGTCGCGACACAACATTTATCATATTTTTCCCAATATTACCTCATAAAATTGAAATATTTTGCATTTTAGCTTTTATCCTTTCTCGCGATACTAAATTTATACATCTTTTGTTAAAAATGACCTCAAAAGTGGGCGATATTATATGTCGTTGCTTATTTCAATTGTCAGCACACAACATTTATATGTATTTTTTCCAATATTAGATTATCAGACTGAAATATTTTGCATTTTAGCTGTTTTCCTTTGTCCCGATACTAAATTTATACATCTTTTGTTAAAAATGACCTCAAAAGTGGGAGATATTATATGTCAGAGCTTATTTTTATTGTCGCGACACAACATTTATATGTATTTTTCCCAATATTACATTGTAAGATTGAAATATTTTGCAATTTAACTTTTTTCCTTTGCCGCGATACTAAATTTATACATCTTTTGTTAAAATTTACCTCAAAAGTGGGAGATATTATATGTCGGTGCTTATTACAATTGTCGCGACAAAACATTTATATGCATTTTCCCAAAATTACCTTATATAATTACCTTATATAAAACTTTTTTGAGAGGCTGTGATAAAGTAAAATATTTGCAAAAATGAGTTATTTTATCCATTTGTAAAGATAAAGTATAAACCACATAATGAAAACCTGACTTTTCAAAATATATTTATGTAAAGATTTAAAAAAAGTTATATCGCGACATATAAAACTTCTTGGAAATGGTATGATAAAGTAAAATATTTAAAAAGTGAATTATTTTGGTCATTTGTAAAGATTTAGTATAAACCTGACTTTTCAAACATAAAGATTTACAAAAAGCTATATCACAACTGGGACTAATTAGTCCCAGATCACCACTTAAAAGGTTATAATAAAATAAAATATTTAAAAAGAAAATGAGTTATTTTGGTCATATGTAAAGATTAAGTATAAATCACACAATGAAAATCTGACTTTTTGTCATTTTTAAAGATTGGGTTAATGGGGTATAAGCGGGAAGTGCGGCCTGCCTTTTCAAGCGAGAGGGAAACGGGATTGAGGCAATAAAATCGTTGAAAAACGGATCTGAGACTTGAATACGCGTTCTTATATAATTCTACACGACTGCCGTTTTCATTTTTGTAGCGGGAAAAAATTATCTGACATGTTTTATGATATATTTATTTTTGCGCATTTGCTTATCAAAAAGAACGCTACGTGGAATGAATTTTTATAACCTCAGCTATCGCTTATAAAAAATGCAATATTTAAGATAACCTCGTTTTAAATAGTGATCCTCGCGACAGCCTTCAAGTGCACTTGAAGTTCACTAGTGAACGCGAAAATACCTGTCATGGAATAGCTACCTATTCCAAAAAAGTGAACTTCGCGACAGCTAAGAGAACGCGAAGTGCACTTGAAAAGTGAACTTCAAGTTCACTTTAAGTGCATTTTTGGAACGTTGCGTCTGCACCTATCTGTAGCCCATGTTAGAATTGGTCATGGGCCAAAGCACAGATGCAAATTAAGGAAAATATCAATTATAACCCACAAAAGGAAAAAAAAACAAAAGTAGGAGGATTTTTGACAGCGTCATCAATTTAGATCAACCAATCAGGTTATTTGTTATCGTTTGGTCACGTGATTTAAGTGGTTGAAAACAAATGGATTATACCTTACATCACATGCTAATATAATGTGCCATAATTTTTTTGTCTTACAAGATATTATAATTTTGAAAAAATATGATAATTCTAATAATGGCATAATCCTAATTCTAAATTTTCATGCAAGTATCTCATTTCCTTCATGGTGTCTTCCCGGAATGCCAACATTTTGAAAGTTACCTATTCCCGGAATGCCAACAAAAATATTTCAATAGATGTTGTTATAAGTAATGTGTGTTTTTAAAGCAATCACTTTAATTAAATAAATCAAATGAACATGTTACACAGTTATTAAATATTGTAAAGCAAAAATAGAGAAAGAAAATTTAAAGATAGAAGATATTGCTTTCGATAACATGTTATATGGATATTAAGATTTTTTTTTTCTGTAAATCTGGGAATAATATATTAGTCCCATTGTAAATCCAGTATTCATGAGTTAAAGGCCTTATGTGCTATAGTAAATTCCAGTGAGAAATTCTGCTATAAAGCAATATATGCAAACCCTTCATCGACCTTTATTTTTAACTATAACTTTCAATCAATTTCATTTATACCCATACTCTTCCTTACTTATTGATGATTCGAAGCGGGGACAATCTATTTCAAATTACTAAATATTGTTCAGTCTCACTTTTAATTTAAGAAAGAAGTTTCCATCGGAATTACATTTTCGAGATATAACCAAGGACTTGTACAGTCTCATGCACTACACAAATCCTTAATACATGTATATTTATGTGAATTTTGGGTATAGCGTTCGCTCTAACTAAACCAGGAATCATATAAATTTTAGGGTCAACTCGAGGTGTTGGTCAAACATTTGACTAACAATGTGCTTTTTAAATGTGTACTGTCTTCCTGCAAATCCTATATTCGCCCCTAACTTTGATTTATTTCATTTACTTCTATCTACTTGGATGGTTTTTTTCCCTAAACGAACATTGTCAAATAGCATTGGATATTTGTTCTTTTTGGTTCTTACTGTATATTTTGTCATTTTTTTTTTAGGATGTTAATGTGACCGATGTCAAATTATTTCTCACCAGTAGAATAATACGATTTCCAGTTACAATATCTTGACCTTTAATCTAAAGAAAAGAAATGTTCTGATCTATGTCTCACCATGCACTCAGTGAAGATAAAATCGAAATATTTTTGAATACAGAATACCGGTATTCAGTTGGAAAAGTACTTTCTCAAAGTAACTAAAAAGTGACTATTATGTTGATATGGTGAGCAAAATTTGGTGAAATTCAAAAAAAAAAAAATGAATTGCAAGCCTCTTTTGTAAAAGTGGTTATTTCACTAGGGATAATATTTCATTTCATTTCGTCAACCATTCATTATATTTGTATTATTTTCTCATGTTACACTATTTGTCTGAACGTTTTCCTTATAAATAAAATAAAATACGTGTAAGTCATAAACTTAAATTAGTACCAACAGTAGGATAATTACTATTTTTTTACTTACTTTAATTAGGTGTATGTTTACACAACAATTAGACCCTATTCCCGGAATGCCAACAAAATTTTACAGGTAAATTATCGGCAGATCAAAAGATGTTGGCATTCCGGGAATAAACCTTCCTTCATATAGAAAATTTACGCTGAAATTTCCATTCGGAACTATGTTCACTATTGCATTGTTATGAAAAAACCAGAGAATTCCGAAAGTCCATCAACTACTCGATTTCCCTACTAGTGACGTCACCAGGAAAATAAAAACCCTCCTATTAAGGCCAAAATCAGAATTGTGACTATAACGCATATTCAGTCAATGCCTATTCACTGTGTTTAAATAAATAAATGTAGCTTTGATATTTTGGGTAGAGTTAATGGGTAAAACAGGACCAGTATACACATTCTGATAAAATGGTCAAATCGAATTCCCCCACCATCATTCCCCCACCATCACAAATTTTGACCAAAATCTAAAATTTGATAATACATTTACATTGTATCGTCAATCCATAATAAATCATAGTGAAAAATTAAATAAATGTAGCTTTAATTTTGTGAGAGGTATTGTCCCTAATAACAGTTCCAGAACACGCTTTTTGGTAAAATGACAAAGTGCACCTACCCCAAAATATAAAAACTTTTAGCAAAAAAATTACCATGATAATACGCACATTTTCAATCCATGCCCAATCACTGTGCAAAGTAAACTAAATTTAGCATTGATATTGGGGAGGGTTTATTTGGAATAACAGTTCTAGAACATATATTTCGATAAAATGGCCTAGTTCAACAACCCCTCAAAATCTAACCCATGAAAAATGCACATCTTCAATCCATGCCTATTCACAGTGCAAAATAAAGTAAATAAAGTTTAAATATTGTTGGAGGAGTCGACCGGAATAATTGTTATAGAATTCACATTTCTATAAAAATGGCAAAGCTCAACTATCCCTCAAAATCACAATTTTTTTACAAAAACCTTAACCATGATAATATGTACATCTTCAATCCATGCATAATCACCGTGCAAAGTAAAATAAATGTAGCTTACAAATTGTGAGAGGAGTTATCTAGAATATCATTTCCAGAAGACACCTTTCAATAAAAAAGCTAAATTCAACTTCCCCTAAAAATAACAAACATCGGCCAAAATCTCAACCATTACAATATGCACATCTTCAATCCATGGCTAATCACTGTACAAATCGAAACAAATGTAGCATTAATATTGTGGAAGGAGTTATCCGTAATAACAGCTTATCATGGATGAAACGAATGAACGGACGAGGGTAAATCAATGTGCTCCCGACTTGTAGTGGCAAAGGCATAAAAAAAGATAATTAGAATCCCAAAAATGGTTACAAAATACAATAAAATGTCAGAACCTACAGAAGAACTGCACAAAAATAACAAAAATGAATGACAACGGATTTGAACTCGGTACACCCAGACATGGTACCTGCACTAGCAAAGTCAGCGGAAGGGTAAAACCGTTTATCTGTACCGAAAGCGACTCCCTCTTTCTATGCTGTTTCGCTGTAGAATTATACATGCAGACTTCTGTGTGCAAGACCAATATCTTGAAATAAGAAAAGAATGACGAAAAAAACTTTTATTTGAAAGAGATTTTTCAGCAGAGGGCGTTTATTGCCTTTTTGAGAGATTCCAAACATATTTGGAATTATTGTATTTCTAAGCGAAGTGTACATTATTAACTTCCCCATTTTTTTTAAATTTCATATAAAATTAGTGCTATGAAATATAAACCCCTAAATTTGAAAAGAAACAGTTATCACCGTTTTAGTTTTTGAGTTATGACTTTTTGAAGTTTAATGCTTGATGCACTTAAATTACAGTGGATATATAGGGAAAATAATTATTATTGAAGGATAAAGCTCCTGAATTTGTACAGTTGGGTGCTGACGCAACATTCCATCCAAGTGCACTCCAAAAGCGTTCCTCGCGTGCACTTCGTGTGCACTTGAAAGTGATTCCATGACAACCTCGAGTGAACTTGTGACCACTTTCAAGTGCACTTGAAAAGAAGATGTGTTCGCGGGAGTGATCGCAAAGTGCACTTGAAGTGAACTTCGTGGCAGCTTTGGATTGCTCTTAACGATTGGTCACTTCAAAACACGTGATATTAATATGACAAAATTAACTATAAGCAAAAAGTATGAAAACTTGACGATTTCATTCTCTTTTTAATCCATTTTTGATAATAAATTAAAACCAAAATGCCATTATAAATTATAGCGTTCTTTTGTTTTATTTATAAAATTCCATGCTTACGTCACATTATATTCTTAATAAATCTTTCCAAAAAGGGTATTTTATCGAGGCATGTGTTCATGCTAGAGACATTAAATTCATATGTTATTTCAAAAAAAAACTTTCTCGCAATAACAAATTTATGAATCTTTTGTCAAAAATGACCTTATGAGATTGAAATATTTTTTCATTTAAGCTTTATTCCCCTCTCTCAATACCAAATTTATATTTTTTTTTCAAAAATGCACTCAAAAATTGGAGATTTTATATGTTGGTGCTTATTTGAATTTTCGCGACACAACTTTTATATGTATTTTTCCTAAAATTACCTTATCAGATTGAAATATTTCCCATTTTAGCTTTTTTCTTTTCTCCCGATACCAAATTTATGCATGTTTTGTCAAAAATGAATCAAAAATGAGAGATATTATATTTTGGTGCTTATTTTAATTGATGCGACACAACTTTTATATAAATTTTTACCAAAATTACCTTATAAGATTGAAATATTTTGCATTTTAGCTTTTTTCCTTTCTAACAATACAAAATTTATACATCTTTTGTTAAAAATGACCTCACAAATGGGGGATATTATATGTCGATGCTTATTTCAATTGTGGCGACACAACATTTATATGTATTTTTCCCAATATTACCTTATAAGATTGAAATATTTTGCATTTTAGCTTTTATCCTTTCTCGCAATACTAAATTTATACATCTTTTGTTAAAAAATGTCTCAAAAGTGGGAGATATTAAATGTTGGTGCTTACTTCAATTGTCGTGACACAACATCTATATGTATTTTTTCCCATATTACCTTATAAGACTGAAATATTTTACATTTCAGCTGTTTTACTATCTCGCAATACCAAATTTATGCATCTTTTGTCAAAAATGAATCCAAAAGTGAGAGATATTACATATTGGTGCTTATTTCAATTGTCGCGACACAATATTTATATTTACTTTCCCCAATATTACCTTTAAAGATTGAAATATTTCGCATTTTAGCTTTTTTTCTTTCTCACGATACTAAATTTATACATCTTTTGTTAAAAATTACCTCAAAAGTGGGAGATATTATATGTCTGTGCTTATTTTAAATATCGCGACTCAACATTTATATGTATTTTTCCCAGTATTACCTTATGAGATTGAAATATTTTGCATTTTAGCTTTTATCCTATCTAGCGATACTAAATTTATGCATCTTTGTTTAAAAATGACCTCAAAAGTGGGAGATATTCTATGTGGGTACTTATTTTAATTGTCACGACACAATATTTATATTTATTTTTTCAAATTTTACCTTATAAGACTGAAATATTGTGCATTTTAGCTGTTTTCCCTTCTCGCAATACCAAATTTATGCATCTTTTGTCAAAAATGAATCCAAAAATGGGAGATATTTTATGTTGGTGCTTATTTCAATTGTCGCGACACAACATTTATATGTATTTTTCCCAAAATAAATAAAACTTTTTTAAATATTTACCTTATATAAAACTTTTTGTACGGATGTGATAAAGTAAAATATTTAAAAAAATGAGTTATTTTATATAAATTTAGTATAAACCGCATAATGAAAACCTGACTTTTCAAAGATTTAGACAAAAGTTATATCGCGACATGAAAAACTTCTTCGAAATGGTATGATAAAGTAAAATATTTAAGAAGTGAATTATTTTGGTCATTTGTAAAGATTTTGTATAAACCTGACTTTTCAAACATATTGATGTAAAGATTTACAAAAAGCTATATCACAACTGCATGGGACTAATATAAACATATTATATTAGTCCCAGATCACAACATAAAAAACCAAATACTTCAAAATGATATAATAAAATAAAATATTTAAATCAAAATGAATTATTTTGGTCATTTGTAAAGATTAAGTATAAATCATATAATGAAAATCTGACTTTTTGTTATTCATTAAGATTGGGTTAATGGGGTATACGCGGAAAGTGCGGCTTGCCTTTTCAAGCGAGAGGGAAACGGGATTGAGGCAATAAAATCGTTGCAAAACGGATCTGAGACTAGAATACGCGTTCCTACAATTCTACACGACTGCCGTTTTCATTTATATTATCTGACATGTTTTATAATTTATATGTAACTGCATTGGTATTTTTTCGCATTTGCTTATCAAAAAGAAAAACGTGGAAATAAATTTTTATAACCTCAGCTATCGCTTATAAAAAATGCGATCTAACTAAATATATATAAGATAACCTCGTTTTAAAAAGTGATCCTCGCGACAGCTTGAAGTTCACTAGTGAACGCGAAAATACATGTCATGGAATAGCTACCTATTCCCAAAAAGTGAACTTCGCGACAGCTAAGAGAACGCGAGGTGCACTTGAAAAGTGAACTTCAAGTTCACTTTAAGTGCACTTTTTGGAACGTTGCGTCTGCACCCATCTGTAGGTATTTGTTGTAGCAGAAGAAATTTTAGACATAGGATTTTTAATTATTGCTTACAAATTGTAATAGTTCGAACTTAATATCATTTTGCTCCTCCATATTACAAAAAACGTTCATATATATTTAAAAATGCAGTAAAACTCGCATTACATGATCAATTTATATAAAATTTGAATCGTTATAAATAAAAAAAATATCAAAGTCACTGTTAATTTTACTTCTGCATATGCACATTTTGACAACTTATTACAAAAAAAAACAGGACACCAGCAAACACCTACAATGGCCGGGAACTACAATCACATGTCACAATTTACAAGCAAACTTCACTAAAAAATCATTATAAAAACAAGAGACAAACGTAAATAACGATAGGAACTCGGGATAGCCGAACTTACTTGGTACCGACACTAGCAAAAGCCAGTGGTAGGGTTAAACCGGTTTATGGGTATCCAAACCTCCCCGATTCTCTATAGTATAATAAACATGCGAATAAAACCCAATACAGTTTGACTACTAACTCATGACCACTACCTTGGAAAAGAAAAAAGATATGACAAAACGTAATTCAGAAAGATGGGTCAAAAAGTGCTCGCCGCTAAACTACCGGCTAGCTCAAGGAACCTAGTCTGCTGGTAAAGCACTGTCGCACTACGGAAGGAAATTCAAAGTCAAAACTCCCCGAAGGGTTTGGAAAAGAGCCGTCATGTATTTCAGTACTCTTCGACAGTATCAGTGAAAGGCCAGTATACATGTAAAGTCTTCAGTTCACTGGAATCCAAAGCCAATTGAACGAATTTGTTCAGAATATCTTGTCGATATCCACTATTACGTAGAGAATGTAATTTATGTCCCAGTGTTTTTTTTTGTTTTTTTTGTTGTTTTTTTTTTTGAATATTTATCAGTTTCTGACATTTTTTAACAACATTTCCATAATCTGAGTGCCGCCATGCGTGGTCCCGGCTTATGAATAGGCCCGCAGTATCCTCTGAGCTGGAGTATGAGTCTTCCTGACAGAGGATCCCGAGGGAACCCCGGGATATAGAAATAGGACCTAGTATCTCCGGCTTGCGGGGTGTGACCCGTCCTAAACGGGGACTGGCCCCGAGGGTCCTGGGATATAGAAATAGTACCTATTCCGTGGTTGTGCGGGATTAATAAATATACAAACGATCTTTCGGATGGGATGTGTAGGTCCACGTGTAGGAAGAAATGCCACGCTTCCTGCACGTTTAAGGACCCTTGTAGCAAGCTTTTTTAGTGGTCCGTAGGTGATAGACTACAAGGCTAAATACTCCGCCCTGTTTGATTTCACCCTACTTTTCCCGTGACAGTCAGAATTTCCCGTTCCATGACCCTTTCCATACCCCAAAGTGATTATTTATTAGCAAACTTGTTCTCGCCTTTGTATTGCCGAAATATTGCTGAGTAGACGTTAAACAATATTCAATCAATCAATCATATTTTTCAATGGTTTTGTCTAAGGGTTAGAAAATGACATTAACCAATCAGTCACCAAACAGATCTTTTAAACATCACATTCTAGCTGGCTGTGTGACGGGTGCCATGCGTGGAGCAGATCATGCTTACCCTTCCGGAGCACCTGATGATACCTCAGTTTTATAGGGGTTCACACTGCTAGTGCTTTAGTTTTGTAGTGTTCTTGTTCATATTTGTTTATTTGTTTTGTCTTTGTCATACTGTCTCAATTTTTGTTGCTGCGATTTGCCGTGATTTTGGTTTAATGATTTTAGAATTTCCCCCTTTCCTCGTTCTTGCTTCGGTATTCGTTTGCCGATGTATCATATTAGAAGGATGAGAAATGCCCGTTGTAATTAGCTGTTTTCGAGTAACGTCATATCTAGATATCAAATGTTCATATCTTCTGTAATACTTCTTGAAAGTATTTAATAATTTATGAAATCTGTAACCTTGTTGTAAAAGTTATGTCTCTTCAGTGCAGATCAAGTCAAACATTTAGAAATCCCTATACCGAAATATGTGTAAAAAGATAATAGAGAAAAAAAATACCAATAGCGTCTCAATAGTAAAACCAAAATCAGCTATGTAAGAGGAAGATACTCCATAGTTTTGACCGAACTTTTGTTAAATTTAGATATTGAAACTGTCCACATAAAGTAAGTTTTCGGACCAGCACTACCAGATGATAATACCAAAGCATTAACACAGCTATATCCCACTTATCAAACAAAACCACGACTGCATAGTTAATCCATAACCCAAAGATACTTCTATATGCGACACATTGAGGTTGAGTGGGGGCGAGAAGAGATCTTGTTTTTAAATTTAGAAAATATAGAATATCAGAACACATTTTGTCCAAATCCCGATCTCAAAAAATTATGCATTATATAAATGATCAAACTGAGGTATACTTAAGGATAATGACCCCACTTCCTTTTAGTTCAACCAGCTCTAATTAACATTAGATCAAGAGAAAGAAGTTTGTGGTTTTTTCATATCAAAGAAGCATTCGTTTGCCAGTCTCGTTGAATTTAGAATGAAAGTATCGATTCCCCGTAGCTAAAACATTCCCTCCCTGTAACCAAATGACGTTTTCATCTCGAATTTCTACCTTTGAAAGGGGCTGTCCCAAAGTTGGAAATTTCGGAAAGTATAAAACATTTCCTTACTTGGGACGCTGTCTAATTGTTTTGGAATTTAGTTGTCACTTTCATTTATTTGTAACTAAACATCTAGTAGATCAAAATTGTTTAAGATCCTAAAATACCCCCGCACATTACAGCAAAACATGTGAAAAAGATATCGAATCTAGGATTTATAAAAGTCCTAAAGAGAATTTGAATATTTGTATAATTAAGTATCGTCTTTCACCGCCACATACATTAAAATTAACCTAAATGATTGGTGACTCCAGAGTAACTATTCAGTTCTGAGAAAAACACAAAAAAAGACACAAGAAGCAAATACAAATCTCATGGAAAACAACATAAGTTCATAGACATTTTTTTAACATATTGATTGCATAATTTTTGTTAATTCATACTGACAAACATAAAGGGAAGACCAAAACTTTAATTCAAATCAACTTCGATATCAAATTTTCTAAAACCTCGGTACAAAACAGATGTAGAACATACCAAATATACAATGACTACGGTTAAGACTTACAGATATTTTTGATTTTATATATTCTTTGTGTTTAATTTTATTTCTTTCGCTTTAGTTTGCGTTTTTTTAATCAAACCACAATTTTGAATAATAATTGCTAGAATTCAAGTCGACTAAAAGTAATAAAAAGTTTTCATTACAACTCGTTATCACAGTCACCATGTATATGAAAATAAAATGATAAAAGATATCTTTTCTCGTTCTCTAAATACTTCTTTTATCTTTTGTTATTCAATAAATTACTCTGTGAAAAAACACCTTATCTAAAACTCTGGAAAAAGTGGATAACAACAACACTAACAGTTCTGACCATGCTTAACTGTATAGACCCTTTTTCAAATTTTTCGACTCGCCATTTATATTCTTCCATTGATATTTAAAATCAATGATCTTGATAAAATTTCGACGCCGTCATTTTTTTTCATGATGTCACTAACGACACGTGCTCTTGCTCCAGGCCTGCAATCCACAAGAGGCGTTAAATTACGTACATTGGAACAACGAAATAATAACCAAGAACTATTTAAAAATAACATATACAGTGTTTATTTTAGAAAGATTTTAGCCGGGGGACATCCATTTTATGTATGAAGAAAAAAGTTTGTTTAAATATATAATACAGATTCAATCCAATCACCTGTATTTCTACCCGTAATGTCATTAACAATGAAAATTTATGTATCTCAAGTTGAAAAAGTCGTATCAAAGTATCAGGCAAAAAATTGATATGACATCCAGCAGATGCAGAGGACCAAAAACAGAATGCAACTATTAATTTAAAAGTGCAATATATTCAAAATAATAATATACACAAGAAATCAGATAATTTTTAGCCGAGTTGCAACGGAGTTGAACTCGGCTATTGGTTTGGTGTTGCTGGCGGGCGGGCGTCAATCATTGGTTTCCGTTGATAACTCAAAAAGTTTACATCCATTTGAAATGAAACTTTGATATATTGTTGGGTACTAGAAGGGGAGAAACCCTATGGATTTTGGAGAAAGTAGGTTAAAGGTCAAGGTCACGGTGACCGAAAATAGACTGAAAATTTTAGAAAAATTTGGTTTCCGGATGATAACTCAAAAAGTTTACATACAACTGAATTTAAACTTAGATATGTTGTTTGATATAAGGAGGGGAGGAATCCTATCATTGATTTTGGAGCAAGTAAGTCAAAGGTCAAGGTCACACTGACCGAAAATACACTAAAAATTTGAGAAAAATTTGGTTTCCTGATGATAACTCAAAAAGTATACAGTCTATTGAAATGAAACGTGGATATTTTGTTGGGTATCAGAAGGGGAGGAACCCTATTGATTTTGGAGGAAGTAGGTCAAAAGTCAAGGTCACGGTGACCAAAAATAGACTAAAAATTTCAGGAAAATTTGGTTTCCGGATGATAACTCACAAAGTTTACATGCAACTGAAACGAAACTTAGATATGTTGTTTCTATTGATTTGGAGGAAGTAGGTCAAAAGTCAAGGGCACAGTGACCGAAAATACACTAAAAATTTCAGGAAAATTTGGTTTCCGGATGATAACTCAAAAAGTTTACATCTAATTGAATTGAAACTTGGATATGTTGTTGGATACCAGGAGGGGAGGGACCCTATTCATTTTGGAGAAAGTAGGTTAAAGGTCAAGTTCAGTGTAGTTCACAGTGACAGAAAACAGATTTATATATTGAAATATCAAGACATGAAACTAGAAAATAGACCTTCTTGAATTCTTAGAATTTTGGATATTAGGTAGGAAAGAAAATAAATAGACAATTATAGAAATTTTGGGTCTTCACATTATCTTGGTAACATAATATTTGAAGTTGCAACTCCGCTTGTGCATCCTGGTGCCATTTATATTTTTTTTGTTTATTTAGACGTTTTGATTATTTTCCCGTGAGCCATGGCTCTAAAATTTAGTATCTATAGCGGAAAATACACGTTCTCCCATTCTCAGTCGTTGGTTAAATGTGCACGCGACTGCTTAACCAACTAGCATTAATTAAACTTTCGCAATATATCTTGCCATTTTATTTTTTTTTTTATTTTGGCTTTTTTAAAGACATTAATTCGAGAAAATCATTCTTATTCAGATAGGTTGCGCTTCAACCTCAATGATAAAATTAATAGATTTTAACATGCTCGCTAAAGCTGGCATTTTTAAAATCGAAATTTTACTATCTCTAGTGGAGCTTCAAATAATTTAAAACCACTCCTGCCTGAAAAGAGAAAAAAAGGTAACTGCAGTTGATTCGGCTAAGCAAGTGCCAAGTTACTTTGCAATGTTAGTAGCAAAGTTTTATAAAAAGTTTGAATAATAAGGAATTATAGTCTTTTCAATTTTTATGCAATACATTTAAAGCACCAAGTTTGCTACGAAATGTACATAACATTTAGTAGTTATCTAAGATCTAAGATATTAAGATTTTAAACATAAACATAAGATAAAATTATCAATCGGAAGTATAAAATCCTTCTTTTTTCATGTTCAATCTACCAATTTATTAGTTTGAAATGGCTAACTCCCTCCTGAACTCCCTACATCGTAGTTTTGTCCTTAGTTATATTTGATATTACTGATTCTTCGGATTTTGTTTGATTTTATGCATTTTAAACATTTTTTGAAATTATTAATTTCCTATGTTTATGTTCTAAAGCTGCTGATAAGGAACTTATTTCCGAAATAGCCATTCATCTCATTAAAATTATTGCAGTTGGAGTTAACATATGTGTTATGGTCTCATGTTCATTTATCCCATATCCTTTCGTAAAATATTTAATAAAGAAGATATTGTCTTTTAATGCAGTGTGGAGTTGGTAAAACAATTCTCCGTGTTAGAGATGTATGCTCTTTTTTCTTAGATATGTTGCACTTTTACATGAGATAATATCTCATATGTACTCTTTGTTCAATAATTATTACTATTATCTTAAATAAGGTTAATTAATTCTAAATATAAGGCTGAACTCCCTCCATCGTAGTTTTGTACTTAGTTATATTTGATATTACTGATTATTCAGATTTTGTTTGATTTTACGCATTTTAAACATTTTTTGATATTATGGATTTCCTATGTTTGGGCTCTAGTGCTGCTGATGAGGAATTAATTTCCAAAAAAGCCATACAGCTCATTAAAATTATTGCAGTTAGAGTTAACATACGTGTTATGGTCTTATGTTCATTTACTCCTTATTCTTTCGTATAATATTATATCTTAGTTGTGATGTCTGATAGGGTATGAATGGATTTTTTAACAGTAGTCTCGGAATTATCAAGTTAGGTAGAAACTTTGCCATGTTTGTAGATACATGAATAGTTAGAATTTCTCTAGAACATAATCCCTCCTCTTCGACCAATGAAAAATCTACATTTTGAGCCTCAACTCTTATAAACCACAGTCTCCTGTGTGATAATAGAAGGCGATAGTCAATTGCAGACCCTCTGACCGACATGAGATGAATTCCTAGAGCTATGCTTATAACTGTTAGTAATGACAAAATTCTATCAATGTAGCTTGAATAATAATTACAATAATAACATTAATACATTTGTAATAACAATTTTATTTCTATAAGAAACCTTCGAATTTTCTATTCTTTCCTTATAATTGTTCATTCAATTCTCAATGGTGCATAATACAACCGTTTACGTATCTGGATTCACAAGTATTACTGCTGTGGGCAACTTGTTAAGTGAAAGGTATTTAAAATGTAAAGAAGGTTGCAAAGTATATAAAATTGATATTCGTATTTACTAATACAACATTTTCATTTAAAAGAAAAAGTGAACTAAAACACACAAGCTGTAAATATTTTCAGAACACAGAAATTATGCAAGGGAAATAATTTGATAAAAGAATTTAACATAGATAGCAATAGAAAAATTAACATTTCGCAATTCATGTCTCTTATTTCAACGGTGACCCCTTATTTTTAATTTTTATATGTTAACTATATAATGATTTTAAAAAAAAAACATGCAAAGTATGAATAAAATCTATAATGGATATTTCAAGATATCCCCTCATATAGTCATTTCCCCTAACATTTTAATGTAAATACCTGAAATTTTCGTTTTCAGTTTTTGCAGTTAAATGCACGATAACCACCAAATTTTATTTCAAATTTTGAACATTAATACAGTTATGTTTCCACACAAAAAGTTTAACAGTGGGTTGTGATACTTTTCTCAACAGGTGTAATAAACATTATTGCATCTGTGTCATTTAAATTGATATATGTATATCCGAAAACCAGGCTCTGTCGTGACCAAAGAAATCGGCCCGTTTTAGAAGTTCCGATTTTCCGAGGTTAACCATTTCAGTATATTTTCCTACATTCTTGTAGAGTTCAATCAATATTGTTGGACAGCTGATCAAATACGGTTATTTATCGATGAAGATGGCAAAAGATGTGATGTACTGAATACATTTGGTGGAATATATTGCCGACGAAAAAAGAAATTCGGTTTTCAGAGTTGAAGTTTAGAAGGAAATATTCGTTTGGGATCGATCTATGGCCGAAATTCGGAATTCAGAGGGTAAAAATTTGAACTTATTTATATATTAGGTAAAAATTCCGTACCTGAACATATCGTTCGGTTTTTATAAGGATCTGGTTTTAAGAGGGGCCGGTTTTTGGGAGTTCCACTGTATCGGCAAACGACAAGTGTTGCAAATATTACAACCATCAAGTTTCAAGTACATTTGAAGTGTGGATAATGGCGACACCCATGAATTTGAGAATAAAACGATTTTATTAAGAATTTGAATCTTTATTTAGTTCTTAATTTATTTGAAACCTACTTTGGATTGATACTCTTTATCTTTTTCTCGATTTGTAAGTACAAGGCGAAAGGGATCCTTCCACTGAACATCTAAAATATGGTTCGTCATTGCGTTCACGAGAGTGCTTTTTCCTGTTCCCGTGGCTCCAACAAACAAAACCGTTCTTTCCTCATTATGCTGAGCTGGTTTTCCTAAAAATAAAAAAAGACGCACTAAATCCAAGAGCATATGCAACAACACAATTCCAAGTATTTCATTGAAGAGAACGTATACACTGTAACCACGTAATTTTTAAATGTAACAAAATACTGTTTAGGCAAAATTTTTCTCAAAAGATGTTTTAATTCTTTATTGTAAAAATTGTTTGAAATTTCATGAAACTTGTCTAGCCATCACTATTTTGTACCATAATACTTGTCTTGTCATTGCTATATTACGGGTTCGTATAAATTTCATAGGTATGCACAACACTGTACCAGCATCCAATATAAATCTAATAATTATAGAAGATTATATTTTAAAGAGATTTGAATACTGACGTATGAATAGATTAGATAAAACTTATTTTAATGCTTAATTTAACAATTAAATTAGACATAAGATATACCAACTTACAAAGGTCCTCTTCATTCAATATTCATAAATACATAAATCAGCAACATAGGATGTATCGTAATATAACATAGAAATATTATAATGATTTTCAAAACAATAATAACAATATACAATAAGTACAATGACATTTCAAAAAATCAATTGAGAAGATTCAATATGTAACAGATTAATCACACTTTTTATCATGTACCAGAGAAAAAGAAAAATAAGATTAGAAAGAGATAGAAAAAACAATTTCATTATCATCGTCAATGAAGGCATCATCACTAAAGAGTAAAGATTTTTCATTTACATTACGAAATTGTGAAGATTTTGTTCTGCTTCATTATAAAGATAACATTTTAAAAAGAAATGTAATGTATCTTCAATTGCCGTATAACATGCAGTACTTGAATCATTATTGAAATGCACTCTACATATATAGGTCAATATTTAAATTACTACATCTATGTTGTAGTCTCCTGGTAAAAAATACGATATCCAACAGAGAAATAACATGGCGACTTCTCTGAATTAACGTTAATTTTCAGACTACATTTGCATGAATTAACATTGAGCAAATATTTCGAGTAGTGTTGTATAATTCATTCCACCAAAGTTTTACACATATCAATTGCAATATAATTGCAGTCTAATAAATAGAATTCGATAATCATACTCATGAAGAAAATTTTGTTTAAACCTAAAGAGTATATCTATTTTGCATATCTCTGTCCTTTGCGGATTTTGGCTTTACTATTTAGGTCCTATTGGTAATTTGTTTTCTATCAGCGTTTACATATATTTCGGTTCATGGATTTCCAAATGTTTTGATTTCATCTGCACTGATGAGACATAAGTTATCAAAATGCGCATATGCAGAACCTCAATTCATAATAAACTTGGTTTTTTGTTATTTCTTAAATTATAGTGTGAGTTGTCTAAGGCCAAGTTACTCAGACAATCAGCCAAGTATGAAGGCGTATCTTGATTATGAATTATTAAAAGAAAAATTTAGTAAACGCCGCATTCAATGTGAATGTAATATCAACCATCTCGTTTCTGACATAAATAAATAAAAACTACAAATTTTCGGAAGCCCAGTAACGACTATAGTTGCTTCATATGGTATTTTTATAATTTGGTTAAATATGTTCACCTCATAGGCATATTCTAAAACGGGGAATATATACGTAATGTAAATTTGTTTCAAATTGTATCTGTATGTAACGTATGAATGAGGACCAAACATCGTGGTAATATTTATTCTTTTTTATAGCTAAAGACAAAAAAACTTCCCAACTCGTCAATTCTGAGAAGACTAATTGTTTAACTTTTGTTTTCTAACACAACCAAAAAACCTCGTAACTGTTACCATAAAATGAGAAAATTAGACAGTTTTGTTCACCATATTTGACATTTAAAAATGTACAAAAAGAATTCATATGGCTAAAAAAATTTAAAACATTAAGCAGCATCAAAAAAGTAGTGCCCTTCCTCTGTAAGGGAGTATAAATATATATATATATATATATATATAGGAATATCTGTTGAAGAGGGAATCTTTCTTCGGACTCCATACTGAAGGAGAGACAAATTCCAGTCTTCAATAAATAACCAAATACCGAAGTTACTGTTAATTTACTTTCTGCAATAAACAATGAAAGAATAACGAGTAAATGCACATGAGCCAAAGTCTCTACAAATTCATGGTAAACCCAAGCAATGGAATAACGATTCAAATTTGTTGTTGTTCTCCATCTTGATAGTGTCATGAGACATGAAACAATGAGCTTTCATAAATTGAACGTAATCAAGGATTCTTTTTATAAGATGTTTGTCCAACAAAAGCACTGGTGCCCAACGCTAGGGAACAATAACAACTTATAGAAAAACGATTAAGTCTACTGTAAGAATTACCTAAATACCTGGCATTATACAAAAGTGAATTGTGAACAAATATAAAGAGGTGTTCAGAATAACAATCAGAAATAATTTTGCTTTAATCAGTATTCGGAGTCGCTTGAACTTACTGAAATTTTATTTTGTAATCAATTAACAAATACTATACTCCTTATGTATTTGTATAGCATTTGCTTTATGTGTGTCATATCCTTTCACTGTTAGTTTCTGTAAATTGAGTTTCAACTGAGAATAATTTCCATAGTTTATGTGTCTCAAATGCAGATGAAATCCAGATATTTGGAAGAAAAGAATTGTTAAGTGATAAATACCTAGTGTAAATTTTCTGATCCTTAATTTTTCGTTTCTTGCTTCCTTATCTTCTTCTACGCGCAGTCGATATATTTGAATGGGATTAAACGAGATCAATATGGAGTCCTGTGGTATTCTTTCGTCTTCGAGTGCCTCGGTTTTAACCGGTTCGCTTATAATACTGAATGGTCCTTCTTGATCTGTTGTCTGGTTTATAATCTTTACTTTAAAGACATAACATGTTTCTGGTTTTAGGTTATATATCACTATGGTATCAGATTTCCATGGTACAACGGTTTGGTAGGGTTCCCATCTTCCCTTGTTATGTTCCTTATAATATATATCAAAGCAGCAACCTTCTGAAAGACATTCTGTTGTAGTCCAGGAAAGTGTCACTTTATCACTTCCGATATAAGTGGCGAAAGGTTGTCTGACGTGTTTTCCTCTAGCCCACTAACAAATATAAATAACAATAAATAGGTGCATTTGCGAAAATTTTTTTAAACTAATGTAGAGATAACATACAACCACAAAAAAGTATTCCAAAAATTACAAAAAACATATGTATATAAACTAAATATAAATATTTACGTTTAATAGAAATATAGATTACACCACAAGATCCCGTTCATTACCATATTTTATCCACTAGAGATAGTTAAATTATAAAATTTTAATTGCGAGGCTTGCCGAGCATTTTAAAATTTTTAAATTTAACTATCGAGAGTACATAAAATATGGTCATAGTCGGGATAAAGTGGTTTAATCTTTTTCTCTAATGATCAATGATTAACACCGAGAACTGTATTTCGAATAGATTTGGCGGGAAATAGCACGGGGCTTTATTCAACATACGTTGAATAAAGAAAATTTAACCAACGGATCAAAACCGGTTTAAACTTGACATATCGTTAGAGAAAAAGGTTTATTTAACGGTGATAACACTTATTTAGACTAGCCAGTTTACTTTCAGGGTTTAACTAATTAATAAGTCTGTCCGCGTTTTCCGTCCACAGAGTTGACGTTTGTCGATACACGGTCCTAGCTGTTTGTGGCAGTCAGTTTATAATAAGGCTGCTAACCATTGCACAGACACTGTGTGGAAAAAGCTATGCAAAAATATCACTTGTTATTTTTTTTTCTTTTTGACAGAAGAACGGACCAACATGAAATTGAAAGAAAAAAACATTCTTTTTAATTACACATGTCTTATTTTTTAGTTTACCTTAACGAAGATGAGTGGGACTGTTGGAGTACCCTCGTCGTCATCGTTCGTGTCTACGTCGGTGTCAGAGTCCGCATCTACATTTAATGGAAATGATAAAGAGTAGAGTCATCAAATTTTGCATGCAGGTGCATCTTGGGTTGACTAACAGTCTCCAGGAAAATTTTTGTCTCTTTGACCTATTTTTTTTTGCGCTAGATTGCCTCTAAATTTAATTTTAGGTCCGAGTTCATATTTCTGTTTCTGTACAAGGTAGAATCACCAAACCGTTCATGTGAGTGTTTTTTTTTTTTTTTTTTTTTTTTTTTTTTTTGTGACAGGTCAGCAGTCATGCAAAATTAGGTCAATTAACCTAAATTTTCTGCATGATTGACTTCCATTCAAGTTTACCTCCCTGTTCATATCCTGTTACCGTGCATGGTAGGATAATGTAACTTGTATGTGCATTCATCTTAGGCAAAAGATCAGCATCCTTGCAATATAAGGTCATTTAACCTACCTTTTCTGCATGGTTGACTTACATTCAAGTTTACCTTCTAATTTATAGCTCATTTTTTGTAAAAGGTAGAATCATCTAACTTTGCATGTACATGCATCTTTCGTGGTAGTTCTGCATCCAGGCAATATGAGGTCAGTTTGACCTACATTTATCGCATGATTGACTTGCATTCAAGTTTATGTCCGAGTTCAAACCCAGTAACTCTAAATGGTAGAATCATGTAGTCTTAAATATGGTTAAATCTTGGATAGTACATCAGTATCTAGGACAAATTGGGTCTATTTGACCTACATATTCTGCTGGATTGGATACCATTCAGATTTCAGTCTATGTACATGGTAGGTCCATTTAACCTTGCATGTGTATGCATTTAATATGACATATCAGCATCCATGCCTAATTTTGTCAATCTCAGTCACTGTACATAGTAGGATTAGTGAACTTTAAGTATGCATACATCTCGGATGATACTTAAATAGCATCCAGGCCATACGGGGTTAATTTGGCCTACATTTCCCGCTTTGCAAATTTCATTAAGATGTCATTCACTGTACATGATAGGGTCTTCACACCTTGCATATGCATACATCATTATGGTACATGATGGTACATCGTCATCAAGTCCAAATGCGATCACCATCACCTTCATTTTCCTCTTAATGAACTTACACTAATTTTTTTGGAAGGATTCATATCTCAGTCAATGTACATTGTCGGATAATCGAATCTTGAAGGTTCATATGCACTTCACATGGTACGTCAGTATCCAGGCAAAGTCGGGACATTTTGGCCTACTCTTTAAACTTGAAATTCTATTTCTTATCATAGTTCAGTCTTCAGTTGCAGATTGATAAAGTTAATTTAGACATACATCCATCCCTGATGTACGAACAGTATCAAGGCAAAGTAGTGCTTTTGTGTCCATATGTCACAGCTAGGCGAATTTGCCCTTGATATTTTACGAAAGGATATGGAGTAAAGAACATGAGACCATACCACATATGTTAACTTCAACTGAAATAATTTAAATGGGCTGTATGACCATTTTGGAAATTATTTCATCATCAGCACCCAAAAAAAAGGAAATCCATAATTTCTAAAAATCCGAATAATCAGTAATGTGAAGCATATCAAAGGAAAAAACTACGATGGTGTCTAAATTTCTGGATTCTCATAACAATTTTCAATCCATAAATTTGTTTTTGTCTTCATATAGTTGACATAGTGCTCACTGGACTCATAGAAGGGTGCAAAATCGATGATTTTGCCGAATTTGGGTTAACGGAATCACACACATCTGTATTATACATTTTTGCAAAGAGAAAACCATGTCCAATCGAATTTCATGTAACAATATGGTAGAGATCGAATTTGGTCACATTTTATTTAAAATGGGATAAAAGGTCATTCCTAAAATTGAGGAAAATCTCATGTGACTAAAACTTGGCCTCATTTTACCAACAAACCTTTCACGAAATTTTAAAAAAACTGATATTAATTTCATACCGACAGTTCACTATTTTAGTTTTTGTAATACTTTGTCATTTATCTTCATTAAACAAGTTTCACGGTGACAATTTGTGTTTGGAGGTGTGCAGTTTTCAATTTTTATAGATAGTGATTTCTACGTTTTTGTTGAACCATTGTTTAAACGAAACCTTGATTTTAATTTAAAGCCCTACTTCCCCAAAAGTAAATAAGACCTCGGCAAAACAAATAACACTTTTTGTTTTTGGTATTGCATAAGTAAATTTCTATAAAAAACACTCACTAAATTAAAACCTAATAAAACCAATAAAACTTGACCGAAACCCTGTCATATCATCTACATGGATATAGAAATCTCATTCTAATGCACTTATGTTTTGCAGCGCTAATTTTGATTGGATAGCGTCATAATTTTGATGGATTAAAATCCACGATTTACCTTCAAAACCACTAGCAACGTAATGACGCAGACGCATACCAAAATTCCTGTGATTTAAAAATCGATTTGAAATGCTTTTTTGTGGATTTGAATTAGAATAGAGATAACCATACTGAATTTTAAGATCTTAAGGGTAAATCAATGATTTTACTGTCGCAAACATCCGTTTTCCGGCTCCACTGACGCGTCGCCGGAAAATTCAGTTTCCGACAGTAAAATCTACGATTAACCCCTCAGATAAAAAAACAGTTTGGTTTTCTCTTAAATTTAAATGTGTCAACATTAGAATGTACTTGAAAATTCTAAATTTGACCAATTTAAAAATCTCAAACAGATCTGAACAATTTGAAACGACTTTAACTACCCTGTTATACTACCTTCATATGGATAAGTGTTGTCGCGCTTCGTAAATTTACTGATATATCAAGCGAAGTAAATTTCAGATTAACGTAAAATTTGAGTTTTTCACGCAACTTTAATGCTTTTATTTGTTTATTTCCCGGTAATGGCAGTATGATACCAATCATTTTTCGCCAATATGTACAGGTGATAGTTGTGTTTTCGTTTGAATCAAAATATTTCGAAAATTCAGGTATGACTTTGTATTCATCGAAAATGTCTTTAATTCATAACCTTTTCTTTTCTTTTCAAACTTAACACCGACAAATTTAAAAAAAATCAATGGATAATAAGTTACATTCTAGCTATGAAAAAAAAAACAATAGGTCTGGATTTTCACAAACATGGTTTCTTATCTGGATATCAGAGACTTCTACTGATTTCTATATATTTAAAGATACCTTATCTAAAGCTCTGCTATATGATACCCTCAAAAATACATCGGTAAACGAATACCGAAGCAAGAAAAGGAAAGGGGAAATTCTAAAATCATAATTCCAACATCACGGCAATTTACAGCATAACAAATTGAGACAGTACGACAAAGACAAAACAAATAGACAAATATGAACAAGAACGCCACAAAACCAAAGCACCAGCAGGTTGAACCCTTATAAAAACTGAGGTATCATCAGGTGCTCCGGAAGGGTAAGCACGATCTGCTCCACGCATCGCACCCGTCACATAGACAGCTAGAATATAGTATTGAAAAATCTGTTTGATGACTGATTGGTAATTGTCATTTTATAACTCAGACAACATTAATTAAAATTCATGGTACGTGTTACTTCTCTAACCCTAAAACAGTACCAAGAGCTTATGTGAGTGAATTAAGTGGTCGGACAATAACAAGGACAAATTGGTATCACAAACAGAGCAGCGAAGACAAAAAATAAAAGATGACAAATGTGCTATACGAGACAACACAAAAAACTAAAGCAACTGAATTCCCACTGAAAACCGGGAGTATCATCAGGTGTTCCGGACGGGTAGGCATGATCTGCTCCACGCGTGGCACCCGTCACACTGCCAGTGAAAAGTCCGGTTTTGTCACAATCGGTGTTAGTCAGTCCGGTAACAAACTCTGGATCTACCCAAAAATATCATTTGTGAAACAGAAACATTGTAATGGTCTGTCAAATCGTGGTGACGACCGTAAAACTTCTGTAGTTTCAATTGCAACAGTGACTGAACATACCCTTGATGTATAAGTTTTTGAGACAGTAATTTCGCTCTGTTGACAAAATCTCTGTACGAACTACAGGCACGGTAATAGCGAATAAGTTGTGAAATGAACACGCCATATGCCGGAGAAGTGGGAATATTACTGCTAAAAAAGGGAAGTTAACTATTGGAAAGTCGAAATCATCACGCTTGTCGTAAAGTTTTGTTTTCAGACGTCCAGTGTTGTCAATGTAGAGGTTAGAGGTATAGGTCCAGGCATGTTGCTGATGATGGTGTATCACTGGTCTCTTTAATTTTGGAGTTCATTTGGGTATATAAGGTGAAGGTTATCCTTAAATTGAGGATTGTTCAATGACAGAACATCATATATATAACGGAAACTGAAATTAAAGGATTTGGCTAGCTAATTGTCTTTTTTCTGAACTAGCCCTTGTATGAACCTGGCTTCATACGAATAAAGAAACAAATCTGCTAAAAGTGGCGCACAATTAGTCCCCATAGGTATCCCAATTGTCTGCTGGAAAACTATCTATTTTTAAAATGAGAAATGAAAGAAATCGTGACCACGGAAACTTTCTACGACAATGAAAAAAATATAATTTTATAATTTTTCCAGCCTATAAAATAGAAATTATTCGTGTGTTATTCCATTAACTCAACTTCGCAAACTAGGCGTCTTTTTGGATATTGGGCACCCCACTATCACTCTTACGATCAATAACTCATTCTTTTATTAAAAATCCAATAAGGAAACGTAAAGTGATGATAATTCAATCATTTTTTTGCAGCTCTACAAAACCTTTGCACAACCCTATGACGGGCTTCTTCCAAATTAAGACAAAAAGGTGGCAGAATCCATAAAATGTAATTTCAGCTTCCGTTGTATACACGATATTTTATCACTTAACAACGCTCGCTTTGGTGACTTTCTTTATCTTTATCTTATCTATCAAAATAGCTCGAACTTAAGGATACTACAGAAAGTTCGACATCGGCTTCGTTCCTTGACCTTCGTCTCGAAATTGACAACAGAGGTACACTATAAACAAGGCTGTATGACAAACGCGATGACTTTACTTTTCCAATAGTCAATATTCCGTTCCTTTGTAGCAACATTCCAAAGCACCAGCATATGGAGTTTATAGCTCAACTCATTCGCTACTCAAGGGCTTTTAGTCGATACAGTTACTTCCTTAATATAGCTCGGTTGCTTACAAATAGACCAATTAAGCAAGGGGAATGTCACCAAAATTATAACTACAGCAGTTCTACGGTCGACATCAAGATCCCGTGGATTGCTATGGTATATCTATTGATAATAAATCTTTACCTTTACAACTATTTGTTTTACTTTCCGGATTTTACTTTACTCCGGAGTTGGCTGGTTCAACAAGGCGGGAGATGCTTACTCTACCGGTACACCTGATCTAACCCATGGTTTTTATTGGGTCTGTGTTCTTCATCTGTATGTTTTGTTGTCGGACCCGTACTCATGTTATGTCCATGTTTCGTAGTGTTTCCGATTTTGTAATTTTCTATGGAATGTTCGTTTTTTGACTGATGGTTCGGTCTTCACTTTCTTTACCTTATTTGAAAACATACATCTTAATCAAATCCATATTACAATACTTCAGATGTTATAGATCAATACTTCTTCTCATTTTGGGGGTTGATTGCTGAAAATTTTACAGGTTTTTCAGAAAACTGTATACCATAAAAAAAATGAAGAAAAAAAAAAAACAAGGTTAAATATAAAATTAGCATGTCAAACGTTCTCACGGCATATAATTTCATCATACTTCTTCTACAGTTTATTTCACAATATCTTGTAAGACTATATCTTTTCTATTCAGTTCATTTCGTTACACATACGGGTAAACATACAGGTGAATGCAAGAGTTTTTTTGGTACTGATAGTAACAGAAACCGCTTCATATGCGTCGTAGTCTTATTTCATAGCATAAAACTTCTGTATTGTAGAGCAATCGACTCTTACGACTACTCAAAGTATAACAAAACGTCCAAAAGGGGAGGTTAAAACTTGGCAGACCATTTTGGCTTCATTAAAGATTATTATCAAAAACTTTGGTCAGTTGAAAATACGGGAAAAACTGTTCCCAAAGTGCAAAATATCATGGACTTATCCTTTAATGAAGTATGTTATTTTCTTGAAAAACAATAAGATTACAAGGATTTTTAAGTATAATTTCTTTTTTTTTATTACGAAGCAGTATTTATGTAAATGTGAGTACTTCATATCTCTTTTAATTTTGCCTAAATTAAATACATGTAAACATTAAATAAATGAATGAGATTGATCATGAATTAGAGGCTTAACCATTAGAATTGTAAATCGCAACGGTCCTGGCATTTCAAAAGTTATGGTTTATTAACTCGGTTTCAGGTCGGATCAAAATTCCCTTGCTATCGTTAGATGCTGGTGCAAAGATCTGTGTGTAGCAAGATTTTCATCTGAAATAAGGACATCGATTTCCCTCTTTCGAAATTTAACTTTCTCGATCGAAAAGAAATTCGAAAAAGGGAATACTAACAGACAGTTATTAACTTCAAACGTTTCTCCAGCATGATATCTGAACGAAATGGCGAGAAAGAGAATCTTATCTTTTATAATAATTAGAAAACATTTGAAACAAATTTATATTTGAGTAATGATAAATCAGATGGGAACTTTGAATGAGTTTGTTTTCGTATTAAACAAAGCAAATAGTTAATATTTTGACATAAACAAGTTACCAGGAATAGGGCGTGTGAACTAATGTCAACAAAGTTATTTTAGCTTGCAAACATAAATACATTCAAACCAATTTAACCCCACTGCCAGCTTCTGCTAGTGCCGTTACAAGTCCGACTATCCCGAATTCCTATCGTCGGTTACGCTTGCCTTTTATCGCATTTTTCTTGTGTGCATCCCTGGTAAATTGTTGCATGTAATAGTAAGTTTCGGTAATTGTATGTGTTTCCTGTTGCCTTATCTTAATCACAGTAGACAGATGTTTAAGAAATTTTGGAGATAATAGTTAGTGGTATCTACTTTGAATGCAACATATTTAAACAGGAACTGTTACTGACTTGGTCTTCATAACAACGTTCGAAAATTGCTTAGACCAATTGATATCAGTAATGCAGCCATATTAAAAAGAAACACTCTTTAAGATCCAGGTGTGTCCCCTATAGATTATAACCAAAGGAACTGAAAACACCAACATTGATGTAATTCGAGAATATTCGTAAGGGAACTAATCCATATTCATGTGTCTAATAATCTATGTTTATTTGGGGGAGGGGGGAATAGGGAATATAAGGAGTAAATAAGCATCATTTCAGAATATATATATAAAAAAAAAAAAAAAAAAAAAAAAAAAAAAAACTGTTTTCAAAGCGATGAAATAATAGTTGAAATTATGAATAGTTGGAGATGAACGATTAAGATATATAGGAAGAAATAATATGAAAAAGAAAGGAAATGGGGTAAATGTCAAGGAGACAACATCCCATATCCAGGTTAAAACGACCCAAAACAAAACATCTAGGGGTCACCGTACGGTCTTCAACACAGTGAGGAACCGTACTTCCAGAGCCAACAAAAAATATATATAATTTAAATTCTGTCTACAAATTGTTCCTTACTGTCACTGCAATGTAGATCTAACAACATCCAAATCTACTTTCTGTTTTCATGACCTTTTCGAAATCCTCGGGTTTTATCAAATGTTTTCAAAATCCTCGAAGCTTGAATCTGATAAGTTGATTTATAAATTGATCAGGACGGAAAGAAGAATGGGATTTCATTAGATCTAAAATGCAGTGAGAAGAACAATTGGTATTATCTAATTTTGATTAGATTGAAAACATATAAAATTAAAAACACGAAATAATTGAACTTTTTTTTCGTATTTATCAATCCATAAGCTTAATATTCGCTCTCCATTTCTTTGGGTAATGTAACATCCTCCCTTCCTATTAAAAATATGAGCATGGTGACTTCAAGATGGCGAACAACAAAAAAACATTGTTCCATTGCTTTGGTCAACCATGTATTTGTGGAGACGTTGTCTCATGTGCATTTAATCCATATCGTTAATAAAAGTTTCTATCCAGATTTAACATTTCCTCAACAGTTTTTCTCTCTAGAGAGGAGATGGAGTTTCGTGCAATTTCTCCCTAATTTTTTCGGAATATAATCCTAGGTGTTTTTCGTCCAGTAGTTAGATAAACAGTTTTCGTAACTTAATCAAGTTATTTATGAGATTTGTCACTTTTCATTAAATAATTTTTCGAATGCTTATAAGCTCGACAAGCCTCACTTTCAAACATTTGCAAAATCGATTTTAACTCGATGTGAGAAATTTCATAATCAACTAGTTCTCGTGGAAATTATATGTATCTAACAGGAATGAAAAGTCAAAAATAGTCAATTTTGCAAAGGTCTGCACATTTGTGCAAATTCCCTGTCTTTGCTTAATATCTCCTAGGCCGTAAGGGGAAGGTAATCTAATACATAGGCAGGGAATTTGAACTAGTATCCCCTGTGAACCCCGAATAAAGATTATATGGTGCTTCAAGTGCTGCTCTTTTTCCATTTAAATGTGAAAAAATTGTGATTTTTCTACCAAGGATATACGGTCTCATATCCCCTGGAAAGGTTACCAATAAAATTGCATGATTTCGTTACCAAGGGATACGGTCTCATATCCCCTGTCAAGGTAATGAATAAAATTGCAGGATTTATCTGGATATTTCACGTTAGTAAAATGTTATATAATTATGGCACTTCAAGAAGATCAATATGGTGTTTAACGGAGCAATAAAGTAATATTAAACAAGGGTTTACCCGGGTTCAATATTAACTTTTGCGCTCCGTTGAACCCCATATTGATCGAGTATAGACGTGCCATAGTTGTTTTATCATATTTGATTGACATGGCTAAAGTCACTAATGACAAACAAAAAGGGTGGTATATCTATTGTGGATGTGAAAGGGGTGTTGCCTGAAAACGTCAATCAAAGTTACTGTGCAGTATGGTAATTTATCATGATCAACTGTGCAATATGATTGTTTATGGCTCAGGTGTGTTTCTTTACTTTATGCACAGAAATAAAAGTACAAATATAATAATAGTGATTATTTTACCTCCTGTGAGACAGTTCTTTTATAGTAAAACAGTTTCATTTTCGCAAAGTTTTTAAAAGAAAAAACATTGACTGCGCTATTGCAATAGTAAGCACAGCTGTTGCGAAGACTTTTGATTTCTACGTCAATCATCATCAAATTTCACGTGCGTAAGGCAGAGTTTTGGTCTGACCGACAATTTGGTGGTACTTGTCTGCTTGATCATCTTTGCAATTAATGTAATCAAGTTTCTAATCGTCATATGAAGTTACACAACGAAAATAGTCGTCTGTAGCAGCGTTAAGATTTTTTTAAAAATTATTTTGACAATATTTTGTTCACTCTTTATACTGTGAAACATTTTAAACAGAAAAGAACTTTTTGTCAATGTGATTTTCAAAATAGTCATCAGTCAATATAATAATAATATTAATGTAGTGTTTTACATTTACTATGGGAAATAGTAGCCAGTGTGACGGACGACAGTGCACTCCCCTTCGGGTCGTGCACTATTGTTCATAACTCTGGCTACTATTTTCGCGTAGTCAATGTTAAACACAACATACTTATATAAATATCGTTCTAGTATCATATGTATTACTTATTATTTAAGCAAATTTACAAAATAGGGTAGTGTGATGATGAACTATTTTAAACAGAAAAGAACTATTTGTCAATGTGATTTTCAAAATAGTCATTAGTCAATAAAATAATAATATTAATGTAGTGTTTTACATTTACTATGGGAAATAGTAGCCAGTGTGACGGACGATAGTGCACTCCCCTTCGGGTCGTGCACTATTGTTCATAACTCTGGCTACTATTTTCGCGTAGTCAATGTTAAACACAACATACTTATATAAATATCGTTCTAGTATCATATGTATTACTTATTATTTAAGCAAATCTACAAAATAGGGTGGTGTGATGATGAACTAATTTACATCTGTACTTTGTACACTTTTATCACCTTTTATAATTCAAGTATTATTTACTAACTGATAATGAGAAATGACTTCGATATTTTGCAAATAAATATGTTTAATGTAAAATTATAGATAACTTTATATCTTGTGTACCTGAATAAAGAAGTTGATATTAAATCATTGTAAAACGTATCAAACTCTGGTGTAAATTCCGTTGAAGATTTAGATACATTACAATCGATAAAAAGACCAGTTTCTTCTATTGACAGTGCTGACTCTTCAACACTTGATACAGTCCTTCCGCATAATTTGATTAAATACAAACTGGGACAACTAATTAAACGGTCTTTTATATTTTCTGGTCTTCGGTCAATTTGCTGTAACAAAAAACAATGATTCGTCTCCAATATTACAACAATCATTGCTCAAAGACTTCAAATTACTGAATCTCCTGCTAGACAACATTTATGTTCATTTTGCACCATTTTATTTCAAGTGGTCATTAGTATTCCCATTCATACTAAATGCGCACCTCTCACTGTAGATCTTTTTTCTGTTCTGATTCGAACGGGACTTCATTCAAAAACTACGAAATGTAACTGTACAAAACAGTAATAATCTCATTTTAATTTTCTTTGATAACAGTAGGTACATATCCTTACAATTGCCAATCCCCAGTTATTAGATGATATACCCACAATATTCTTTTTTCTGGATTTAGCTATCATCATTGACTCTTGTAAACTAAAATTATGTAAAGAATGAGTTTGATTTCTGTATTACAAATTTATCTTTTCTTGATGGCAACATTCTTCTAACTCTATTACACGGAGTGAACATATCTAAAATGATACGTGTCGCATACATTCGCAAGAGCCATTGACGATTTTAATGAACGTTACTTTACTATCACATCCATTTTTTTTACAATTTTACAGATTTTAATAATTCTTTAATACATTTAGGACGTTTTGCAGAAGATATGGGCATTTGATATCTAAAAATGACGTGACTCGCAAACAACTTCTTACAAAGTGCATTTCTTTTTCTCGATTTTATGGAGATGTTGTTAAGAACTGCCAGAACTGATACAAAAATCTAGACTAGAATCTCAGACACTGAGCCTTAAGGTAGTTCGATCCTAATAAAAATTTCAGACAGCATTTTTTTCTTTTAAGATATTTTGTAGGTCTTAACCTATATATTCAAAAAATAAAATAAAAATGATATGTCACCGATCATCTTTTCCCGTTATCTGGCTTTGAAAATCAGGCCAAAATCAGTATTTTTCATCAATATTTACAAAGAATATATAGTGAACTGTGATAACATGCTTAGTGTTTATCTTTCATATAAAATAAATATCAGATAGATTTTTTTTATTTTTTGATATTTCAGAGATATACACTTAAGCTATCTGTTACGCTAAAAAAATCTATATGTCACCGTTCGATTGAGAGAGATATTTTATATAGTTTAAGATATAGACAATATTTACGGGAAAGGGGAGCTAATTCGCGGGAAAGTGTATGTCAATCTATTATGACGTCACAGTGAATAGGCCAATACAGGAATATTCCGGTTTGAAAATCAAGTCAATTCCGCATCCGACTCGTGTTTCGCAAATGCGCCAATCGAATGCGCCGTATATTAGTGTCGAACTACCTTAATCGCTCACCTGACAAAGTGCTTACAGCAGGTGATGAACATAATATTTATCCCGTAGGGTCCTATGTTAAAACATGTTCTGTGAAGGCAGTCTTGTTTATTATCCGATCAAAACAATAAAAGGCAATTTTAATAAAGGACCTTCCATATCTCATTTCTCTAAAGTTAAAATTACTGTAGGGGCTATAGAGGAGATGATCCAAATATTACTTTCCAATAGGGCTAATGGTAAACTATGTTCAGTCCTGTCTGCTTTTTGATGCCATGCTTTGATTAAATTTAATTAAAATGTGTAATCTTTGTAAAGGATATTATATACATCATATCAGTAAAGTTTTGTTGAATTTACTTTAGTGTTTTCAGAGAAGAAGATGAAAATGTGATTTTTCCCATAGGGTCCTATGTTAAACCTAAGTCCTGCGCTGGCAGCCACGTTTTTTATCAGATCGGGCGGGAAGAAATGAGCAATCTTTGTATAGGACCTTCCATTCATGATTCCTGTAAAGTTTGGTTGAATTTGCTCCAGTAGTTTCAGAGTATAAGATAAAAATGTAACATATTTAACGGATGGACGGCGGACATCGGACGGGCGGAAGGACGGGAGACGGACGCCAAGTGATGGCAATAGCTCACACTGACCCTTTGTGTCAGGTGAGCTAAAATATGATTTTTCTCAAAGGGTCCAATGATATATTATGTTCCTTGCTTGTGGCATAGTGTTTCCATACATCAATCCCTTAAAGTTTGGTTGAATTTGCTGCAGTAGTTTCAGAGGAGAAGATGCAAATGTGAAAAGTTTAGCGGTCAGACGACAGACGGACGGACAACGGACGCCAAGTGATAACAAAAGCTCACACTGACTGTTTGGGTCAGGTGAGCTGAAAAACTCGGATGTAACATTCATTCTTTACGCAAAAGTGTATATTGTTGGGATATTGTACACGAATCCGTTAAATTGTATTTGGAATAGAGAAACAAACTACCATATAAAAAATTACATTACTATAATTTTACGTTTGAAAACACATATACCTCAAATCAGAAAGTATACAGAGTCACAACATTACATTTTTGTTATAATTTTTATCTGTCTAGTTACAGTTCTATTTTTTATTATACATACAGTGTCCACGGGAACCTGTGCCATTACATTTAACACGAATACTCCGACACATTCATATCCCACTTAAGGTGTTACAAAAATATCTTGAAAACATATTTATCACAGTCTATTTTATTATCAATGGGTACACTCAAAGTCATGTGATAGGTTTGTATGGGTAATTCAAAGGAAAATAGTATCAAGAATGAACTGTTGAGAAGCATATTGTATTTTCGTCTGAATAATAATTCAGGGTTTCAAGCTGCCCTAATTATTCCTTATTTATATCATAATCCCTANATTTTTTTTTTTTTTTTTTTTTTTTTTTTTTTTCAAAGCCCCCAAAAGCCCTTACAATTAATTAAAAATCCATCATTTTATAATATATAAAAATTCTTCAAGCTAGAACTTAATTGTCAAAGGCCATGTATTAACATGCCTTAAAATGCAGTTAACCCGCTTGCTAGTGTTAGTTTACTTCCATGAACTTGTGTTAAGTCAGACCAACAGTCATGAACAGATTTACATTCAAGAGTTATCCAAAAGAACATACTGCATACATTAACATTATAAAATGAAACCGGTCCATTGCCAATCAAATATATCACACAAAAAACTAGATAGGTTTGGGACATCAGACGAAGATGAATGCTATGGTAACAAACACCATTCACAGAAAGAAAATTATGTCAAGACTTTGAGGCTTGCCCCTCGACGCTGTTTTGTTAAACCTTATAATTATCTTGTCTGATGACATGCATAATCTTAATATACTTTAGTCTTTCACAACAATTTTTTGTATATTTTCATCGCAAGACCCAATGAGATCAAATTTCGAAAGAATGCTCCTGGATGGCCGCTTTCACAAACTATACTACTCAACAAAAGAAACGTACACTAACGTTTTCTGTGGAATATAATTTAAAATAAAAGCATTATTTTTGTTCTTTTTAATTTATTATAATCTTTAGCAATACTCGATTCTTATTTTACTCTTGAAAAGAATCCCTCCGGTCAAATTAAATGAACTTCCGGTTGATAGAATCGAGACATAAATGAGCATGTGCAGAAAGTCGAAAGGATATTTTTGTCAAACAAAAAGAGAATTGACACACTGAATGGTTACAAACAATTTGCCATTTTGAAATAATCGATACATCAACGAATTTTCGAAGACGAGGCTCTAACTTACTCAATAAGATCTGGCAGTTTTGACCTCTTGGAGTATTTGTTACACAGTGACCTTAGATAAAATGAAAGGAGACTTTAATTTGTTTACAAATCATCGCTGAGTTATCCGATATTTATCGAATACAAAAAATTTCGGAAAACGAATGAAGTCATGACGTCAAACTGAAAAACGTCAAAACTCCAGAATTCGACTTTGACCTTATTATTTATTGAAATTTTTGTGTATTTGGATAGGTTACCACTAATGTTTTGATTTAATCAACAAATAATGAAAATTCGATTCCGACCGCCTTGACCTAATGATGAACTCCGCAAACAAATTTGACCACTGTTTCGGAAATTTCTCTCATTAGCACCGTCTAAAGTTTGTTATAACAAATATGCAAAAACGAATAAAAATTGGTTTTCTGCGAAGAATACAACAATAATTTTAGTTTTATCACCCCTATCAGAAAATATATTGAGGATTACGGTAGGTGGACGTTTCTTTTGTTGATTGTATATGTAGAAAAGAGCAAACAACGTTTAATTTTACTATCATTAGAAATACTGAATATTTAGCTTACGGTTGATACGAGGTGATGTATGTTTCTTTCTCGAAATTGCATATTAATGACGATCAAAACACAAATACCAGATTTGGGGGGGATCTCAATTTCTTGACTTTGAGTACGTTAATTCGATACGGACTGTTAAAGGCGCATTAAATTGTCCATTTGACAACTGAATAACTTGATTTGTTTTGTCTATGGAGACTTTTTTTTTTAATTAACTCGAGGCTAAAGCATAGAATGGAAAAATATGTTCAGTTAAATTGTATATTAAAGAATAAAGGATAAAGAACAAAGTTTATAACAAGACGGTCTCAAGAGCGTGTGTCGCTTAATTAGCTGAGCAAGGCTCCCTTAAAAACATATGCTTTTACCAATAAAAGATTCAACATTACCATGTATGTACCCATCTTCTGAGCCATACTTAAACCATTTAAAGTAAAAATTACATAATATTAAACATGTTAAGGGAACCATCCAATGAACTGTCAATTAAGCAATGTAAGGATATGGAATAAATACACATGAAACAGAATCTCGACTAATATATGGTAAAACCAAACAAAGGAACAAGATTTTACTGTTTGTCTTCACCTTGCAGTCACCATGAGGCCTTTTACATGTCTTGTTTCTAACTGACCCATCAGAAGATCACTGAATTTTTTGAAAAGGTTCTACAGTGTTTTTACTACCTGTCCTGCTGTCCAATTTGAATATGATGTGAATCTGTTGGGGAATATGGCTGAAATACAATAGTGTTCAAGTATGGTTCTTAATGGCAAGATAGTTTCAGAGAAGATGATGTCTCAATAATTTTTCCCAAAAGGATCCATAAGTAAACTGTGTTTCAGACTGTTGTCATTCGTGGACAAGATCCATTCTATCTTCAAAGAGGACTGTCCAAGATGTATTATGACAAGGTTTGACTCTAATTGCCACAACTTTTTAGGGAAGATGTCTGAAAGTCTTCTTCAAGAGTCCAATGTTAAAACCGTGTTCCAAACTGGTGGCCATTTCGGATTAGATGCTGGCATCCCGGACAGTAAATTTTAGAGGGACTACCTACGGACAAGGTGTCTTTAACATGTTTAATTTTGAATTAGATACTGGAATGTCAGACATTGTTTCAAGGGGAATACTCGAGGAATATCATGAATAATTTTGGTGACAATGGGCAAAGTGGTTTCAGAGAACGTCTTTGAAAATGTTCCAATAGGGTGCAATGTGAATCTTAGTTGCCGCTTGCGGCCATTTTGGATTAGATGTGGTTTGTCGAACACTATTTGTAAAGAAAACAAACAAGGACTCTTGTGACTAAATTGGCTCAGTGGTTTTTAAAATGTCGGAATCATTTTCCCATATGAGCAAATGTAAAAATAGGGCGGTTTTTTTTATTAGTTTCGAACATGAGAGGCACTTATTCAAAGAACATCGCCCAAAGACTATTTTGATCAATTTTGCTACCAACAGACTCACGGGCTTTAAGAGAAAATATTTGAAGTCTCTTATGTATCCTATCGACAACTTAAGGGTACAACCAAAGGGATATATTGAACAAGTGTTCCTGAAATGGGCTTAGTTTTTTTTCTCAGAAGATGTTTGAATGAGTGCCCCTATAAGCAAACTTAGATCATGATACAAATACTAGAAACAAACAAAAAAAAAAAAAAAAAAAAAAAAAAAAAAAACGTTACTCTTACATCTTATTCCAAATTTCAGCATTGTGGGACTAGTCTTCAATTTTGCTCATTCATTTCTGTCTCTTAAAAGAGTCGCCTAGAGAACATTATACAAATATTATGAATTAAATGATTTAAGGAATTTGGAATATTCTGACGCTGAAATTCTTTGTACAGTGACGTTTCTTTTAAATAAATTGTATAAAGAACAAACATTTTCAATTAGTGCAAAATAAAGTACTAACATTTTTCTTGTTAAAGGTGAGAAATTCTCAAACCTCTCATAATTTATTAAGATTAAAGGGGATAATAACAAAATTAACGAACACTGTGGTAAAGAGCCGACGTCCATGAGACAAAATGACAAATCAGGTGAAAACCACTGGCAAAATTGTCGACCGCAATGGTCCTGACTTGGTACAGGTATTTCAAAAGAAATATTGGGTTAATCCGGATTTATTTTTTGTGTACCCATCAGTTCCTATTTACTTTGTGGCATGTGGCTATGTTTTTCGGCCATTGTAGGTGTTTCCTGTTATCTTTTTTATTCTATTTATGGCGAGCCAAACCTTCCCTTTTATTGCGGTAGTGTCCGGTAGCAACTCAACAGCAATTTCAATTGAAAGGTCAAAGACAGTTAAAAGACATGATCACCCCAGTATTAAGTAACGAAAGAATTTTGAATTAGAGTTCGTGCCGAAACTTCAAATTTTTCGACAAGGGACTGATATATATTGAATAACTCTTTAATGATCGTATGAGACGGATTTTTTTTCATTAAGGAATTCGTCCCGTCAATAATGAATTTCTTCATCTGTAGTACGTTCTATGCAATTTATTTCTGAAAAATAAAAAGATAAATGGGTATATTCTCACAAATCATTATATGTTCACTGGAAATAAAATTGCTATAATTTAGATAGAGATATTATGAACATTGTTGAAATGGGACAGATTTGTCATTTTAGGAAAAACATGTTAGTGAAATAGTGCAAAGCGAGATTATTATGACTTTTTTTTTACTTTTGGAATTTTTCTTGTCAAATGTCAAATAGCCCTTTCAACAAAATGTTGTTATCTTTTCCCGGATTGGAACTCTATCGTCAAATGCAAATACACACACCCTTTGCTTCCGGTTGTCATCATTCGTACTGTCGAACGACATGAGTTGAATTACTAAACACAACTTAAACCCTTTCCAGAACGCAATATCATTATTATTGTAGACTGGGCAACTTATTTGATTGACAGAATAGAAGCGATTTACACAATCCGGAACACCACAAGATACTCCTGGTTTGCAGTGGGAGTTGATACTGTCAGTACTTTAGTTTTAGTGTTGTCTTGTACAGCACTCCGTCATCTTTAAATATTTGTCTGCATACTTCATGTTTGCGGACCGAGTGGTTCTTGTTATTCTCTAAATACTTAATTAAGGTAGATGGACACTGTTGCGCTGAGCAGTGTAATCGCGCATTACAAAAATACAATGTACAAAGTCGAATACGGGTTTGATTTCCTTGCCGTCAGAATTTCCGTTGCGACGTCATAATTGATTGAACAATATGAAACGTCACATTTAGACAATTTTGCCGCGAATTAACTCCCTTTTCCCGTAAATAATGTTTATTACGGAAACTTTGTAAAATATCTACGTTAAAAACACGGTGACATATACATTTTTTCGTCGCAACCAAGATATCATATTATAAACTATCTATTTACACAAACATATAAAATTCTAATGGAAAAAAATGTTCATTTTTATTAAGCTGAAAATTGCCTTTCCATATTTCCCCCGTGCATTCTATGTAAAAACAGACGAAAAATGGCTAAAAGTGAGCAAAATTTGACATCAGTTCTAAAAAAACAAGCATGGTGACCCAAACTTTTTATTACATATTTCAAGTTAGTAAGATTAGTTCTTTAAACAAAATCTCATGGAGATGAACATTAGTGTCTATCTACCTTAATGTATACACAGAAGGTTTTCAAACTTCTGCTTGTTGTGTTTGAGGGTAAGAGAAGTAATGCAGACCACGGTTTTTAATTAGTTTTGTCTAACGGTAAATTTACCAGTCACCCACCGGATCTTTTAACACCACATATATTCTGATGGATGCCATGCGCTGAGCAGATCATGCTTACCATTCCGGGTCACCTGATGATATCTCAAGTTTATGTAGGTTGCTTTAGTTTTGTGACGTTCGTGTTCATTTATGATTTTTTTTTTCTTTTTTATTTTGTTTGTTTTGTTTTTGTCAGTTTGTCTCCATTAGTTTTAGATATTAATAATCGTGTTCTTGAATTATTTCTCTTGGAACTTCTACTCGACTGCTTATTCTATTGTATTCGCTTGCTGATGTATTTTGTTCGCATTAAGGGTAGGAAATGGGGAAAAAAAACGTCAGATATGGTTCATCTTTTGATATATTTTTCTTTTAAATGCCATTTGATTCCAACTAAATTTAGTGTAGGTCATTGCAAAGGACAATTAGCAATAACAGATCCAGCTGTACTTTGAATCTTGATATAAATAGTGTTATGAACTATTTCAAAAGTAAAGGTGGTGAAAATACTATGCACAAAACAGGCGGGTGTTAAATCGTACACAGATGATGTCGTTATCAGTTCCGTATTTTTGACTTTACTGGGCTTTTGGTCAATGACATTAAGACTATATTAAAAACTTTTAAATAGGATTTCTTTTATGTTGGAAACTAACTGAATTCGCTATAGGAAAATAACCAAAATGATCCTTACTTCACGAAATCCCGTGTTAACTTGATGAAAAGAAACTTAATTGTATATAAATGCCAAAAACCTTCATCGGAACAAAATATATTTTTAAAAAGGCTTATATCAGTGTTTTTGTGAGGTGTCAAGTGCAAACTATATGATTAACCCTTATAAAGTTGTCGAAATAGTTGTCGAAATAATGATAACAGGAACACCTTGAGATAAAAGTTTTCAACATTAAACAAATAATTGTGTTTATCATACATTTAAAGGGGTACTAAATATTTAAGTTTCTAAAGGATCATAGACATCATGTATTATAAATAATACATCGGCACACGAATACCGAAGCAAGAATGAGTAAAGGGGGAATTCTAAAATCATAAATCCAAAATCACTGCAAGTCACATCCAACACGAATTGAGACAGTATGACAAAGACATAACAAATAAACAAAAATTAAACAAAAACGCCACATAACTAAAACACTAGCAGTTTGAACCTCTATAAAAACTGAGGTATCATCAGGTGCTCAGGAAAGGTAAGCAAGATAACAGTTAACACCTACAAGGGCCGTAAACTACAATCACATGCTAAAAGTCATACGCAATACTGCGTTAGTATGTATGGATTTAAATGGTTTATTCAGTTAAATAAAAATATAATGCCCGAGATTGATACATAGTAGACAACAGCAAAAAACGTAAGTTTTCATGATCCACAATTTCAAAAAAAAATGCAGATATTTCAAAGTTAGTTAGATAAGAAATCATTCTATAATTCTATACTTCTAAAAAAAGTCCGGCTGTCCCGATTTCATATCGTTGTCTACTTGTGTCTTTCGTCTTATTTGTATTTTTCACGTGTTTTTCCCTTGCAGATTGTAGCATGTAATTGTAATTTTTAGCCATTAAAGATGTCTCCTGTTATTTCCCCTTTTTCATGAAAATAGTTTTTCAGTGTGATCTAACATCAATTTGAAAGCGTTCAAGACGAGGTAATTTTGTTTCTTATTTGCTCCGACCTTTTTTTTTCTTTGTGGAAAATTATTGAATTAACTCAAGCCTATTGCATGCTATGGAACTTTTGTATCGTATGTATGGTTAAGTGCAAGAGTTTTAGTTATTTTAGACTTGAGTTTGTCTCCCCTACTTGTTCCTGAGAGAATTTCTCATATGGATTCACCATCATAATTTCAAATTTTTGCTTTTTGTTTTATTTTACTTATTTTTTTTTTGTGTGTGTTTTCAAAATTATTCTGACCACCTGATTATTGTGCCAACAGCTCATAATTCATTATGCCAAAACTTCTTACTATTGACTTGACGAGTGCCCCATGGTTATTTGAACTTTGTTTTGTCTTATTTTGGTCGATGTGTCGGGCAATTGATGACAGCATTTTTTTAGAATACTTTGACAGTTAATTTTATGGTTGTTGACGATCCCGCAATCATGACATAATAAACATGGATATAGCGTTACCCGATATCCAGCAATGAATTCCGCTTTAAGGGGAGCTATGGTGCGTCTTGAACTTACTATTAGGTATGAGCATAGCTTATTGTTGAAGGCCTTATGGCGACTTCAAGATGAAGATGAACAATAAAAGCGTTGTTCCATTGCTTGTTTTTCCCACGTATATGTGGAGATTTTGTCTCATTTGGTTTCACTCCATATCCCTTCATCAGTTATTTTAGACTTGAGTGTGTCTCTCCTGCAGTGTGGAGTCTGTAAAAAGATTCTCCGTGAGAGAGATGTATGCTCTATATAAATTTCAGTTATAGTGTACTTGTTCCTGAGAGAACTTTTCATATGGATGCACCATCATAATTTCATTTGTGTGTGTTTTCAAAATTATTATTCTGACCACCTGATTATTGTGCCCACGTCTCATAATTTTTGTATGCCAAGTTTTCTTACTATTGACACTATGCGTGCTCTGCGGTTGTTTAAACGTTATGTTTGTCTTCTATTGGTCTTTTGTTGGGCAATGGATGACAGCAATTGTAAGAATACTTCGCCAGTTGATTTTATGTTTGTTTACGATCCGCATTCATGACATAATAAACATGGATGTAGCTTTGCTCGACATCAAGCAATGAATTCCGCTTAAATTGGGTGCTAGGGGCCGTCTTGAACTTACTATGAGATATGAGCATAGTTCATTGTTGAAGGCCTCTGGGCGACTTCAAGATGAAAAAGACAAATAAAAGCGTTATTCCATTGCTTGATTTCTCACGTATATATGGAGATATTGTCTCATTTGCTTTTACTCTATATCCTTTCATTCGTTATTCAATTTCAGAGAGATCGAAGTTATAACAGAATAACAGAATAACTCTAACCCATTAGCAAGACCAAACTACACCGACGAACCAGCCCCGCTTTTATGAGAAAATACATTATAATCAGCTGAACAATACTCGTTTCGTCGTATAGTTGAAAAAAGATATCGACTCATACGTTCAAGAAAACCGTAACAAAAACATGACATAAATGAGTGCAGAGTGAAGGAGAATTATGCATTATTCTATATAGATATTGCGATCATAATCAATTCTTTTATATTTTAATCCAATATGCTGTTGTCCAAAATTATATATTCAGAAATCCCTAATATGAAATAATTCGTATCCCTAATACAAAAAAAAACGTTAAATAATCCATAACTCTAAACACCTACACAAGTACAAGACTGAATGGTGTTTTTTTGGTTTGCCTGTCTGTCACCAGAACATTTAAAAAAAAATAGACTTGTGATGGAGTATTCAAGACACTCTCAAACAAGTAAATTGTCCAGTGAAGGGGGTGAATTCATTATTAACCGTTTTGATCTTATCACGATCTTGACAGGCTTAACATAATTTTGTTAAGAATTTAAGATATTCAGTTGTAATTCAAGATAATTGCTTTAAATGACGATCTAGATCTGTTCAATGTATCAAGATAAAAAAATGACTGCATTCAAGGGCAATCAAGATGTGTTAAGTATGTCCAGATCAACCAAGATCAAATCGAGATCCTGTTTGATCTTAAACTATCTTAACACTTCTTGATCGTGCTAGAAATCAATTTCAGAAAATATCTTATGCAAAACCTAAGACGATATTTAGTATACAGATGTTTGTTACAAATATCAACATGAACAAAGTAAAAATTTATGATTTTAATTTCATTTATCCAGTTACGTAATATTTGTATCCCAACACTATTTTATGCCATGGAAATAGCTGTTAGTGCACATTTTAATCCCTCACATCTATTAGAAATGTGTGTTTAGTTTCAAAAATAATTGTTTTCTACTTGTGCCAAAATTCAAACACTTCAGAAGTTGGTTGTTTGTGTTATAAAGAAAGTTTCAGCTTTTTCTTTCATCTCATCTTTAAAATCTTACAATTGTTTGTGTCATTAACAAAATACTTGTGGTCGAAGAGTACTTAAGGTTTACTGACCATTTATATGAAATATAAACAAATTTTGCAAACCAGTTCCTGAAATATTGAATCTTCATTTTATCGTCAAATAGCAGCCATCTAGGAAAGGACAGCCATTTTGAAAATTCTATTTATACAGCATATAACTTCAGATGGTTGTCAAATGTTGAAATCAGTTCGTTGGGCCATTTAAAAATAATCGCTCTTACAAAATTATAGGAAGAGAATAATTGTCATGCAGTAGAAACATGTCACCGAACTTCATCGAAGGCTTTATAATTAGATCATTACTACAAAGGAATGAACTTCCGAGGAGTTGAAGATTTTAAGAGAGAAAACTAGTATTTTTGTACCCTTTCTCTATATCTTGATCATTATAAAGATATTTCAGACATTACATTCCTAAAATAAAACATTAAAAATTAAAATTTGTATCCTGTTAAACCTTTATAAAGGAGTTAAAAGTGAATCTGATTAAATTGAAAGAAGTGTTTTACAATGATGACAAGAGAAGAACCCAACAAACTTTAATCTTTCTTGTTACTTATCTGAAATAGTGGTTTATAGTCTGAGTCTGTATCGCCCACTTTACTAAATGCCTCTTAGAAATGCCTATGTTCTGTAAAAATATTTCAGTCAAACTTTAAGGATCTTTGTAAAAAATAAGTGTTTGTACCTGTTGACAAGGCTTCAAACAACGTTGCTATCGTTCGGAAGACATATTATATTAATGTCCAACAATAAACTGGACAAGTCTATTACTTTCAGACGCACCAATTGAGACGAAAAAATGTTAACCAAACAACATTATAAGGATATAGAAATGCTTAAATTTCAACCTAAAGATAACACCTTGCCTATCATTTACTTGATTCCTTTGTTTCACAAAAATCCTTACAAATTTCGTTTCATTTTGGCAACTAGCAAGTGTTCTACTACTAACTTATCCATCAATTTAACTACTTCACTAACTTGTATTAAGGAGTTGGTTATTTAATACTGTGGAAAAAAAACTTATCAAAACTCTGGTGTAACTTATTTTTGAAGTGTGAAAAATCCAATTGCAGTTTAAAATAAACTACTATTTATATTACTATTTATTATATTTACTATTTATAAATAAATTACGTCAAAGACCAGTCTCTTTAATCGACAGATATGATTTTTCAACACTTTATACCACCCTCCACATAAGTTGATTAAATCAAAATTGCAACGAGTTTAATTTTAAATTTTCTGGTCTGCAGTTCATTTGTTCTAACAAAAAGCAAGGATTCTTCTCTCATATTGCATACAAACAAAATATTGTTCCTGGACATGTGATGATATGATTAATGCACTCAATCTTTTGCTGGACAACTTTTTGTTCGTTTTGCAACACTATTCATCAATAGGGCAAAGGTATTCCATGGGTACAAATAGTGCACCTCTCATTGCAAATTTTTTTTACATAAGAGACTCCATGAAAAAACGTCAAATTGGACCATACAAAACAGTGATAAACTTATTTCTATTTTCAATGATAACAATAGGTATATCGACGATATCCTAACTATCGATAATCCTCAATTTTTTAAATATGTAGACATTATTTACCCACAAGAACTGAAATTAAATTAAGTTAACAATGATTCCAAATACTACCCTTTTCTGGATCTAACTATCATTTTTGGCTCTGGTAAGATAAAAACTAAAATATATGATGAGCTGTTCTCGTAACTGCTCTCCAAGTTAACTTGGAAGAGAGGTTATGTCTGCACCCCACTGTACGCTTTATATTTTGCGCTATCAGCAAGCTATTCTACAGAGTCTGAAATGAAGGACTTCTATACAAATTAGAGAAATATGATATTCAAGGTGAAATTATAAATTGGTTCAAAAGTTAATTTTTTGATCGAAAGCAACAAGTAGTAGTTGAAGGTCGTACATCTCAAGTATTTGATATAAAAGCAGGGGTCCCTCAGGGTTCTTTTCTTGGACCCATCTTGTTCTTGACATTTGTAAGTGACATCGTACAAGATATTTCGTGTAATTTTAAACTTTTTGCTGACTATAATCCCTTTTTTATAGATGCTGAGGACGAATATGCTTCTGATGAACTTTTGAACTTTGATATAGAAAATAGCAATAATTGGTCTTACCAGTGGTTGGTAAATTTCAATTTCGAAAAACCGATTTGTTAAGCATATTGGTTTGGGATACGTTTACATAATTGAGACCGGGCTTTTACTATCAGCTTCTAATTTTAAAATTTAACACCTTTTGAAATACGCATGTACTTGATTTGAAGTGCTTTTTCATTACCGTGTTCTTTCATTTTAGATATTTCCAAAAATAATTACATTTCTGTATTAGTTCTTCGCTCTCCATTTTAGGTATAGCTGCTGTTGTTATTGTATTAATTCATTATGATAATTATGTCACCCTAGACGAAGTTGGGGTGAAATGTTGTTATTATACGTTTCTTCCTCTCTATCCTTATCATTTGTTTCTTCTTCCAATACTTTTTGTCCGAGGGATTAGTTTTAAATGAATGGTCCAATGGATTTCAAATTGTACACATTGAGAAGACCATCTAAAGTTATAAGCTGTGAATATAAAATTGTGTTTTAAAAAATGGCTGCCATTTTCAACATTGCCGCCAGAATACGTCAAAATTTCATCTTTGTTTGATTTCAACAAAAATTGATTTTTAGGAAGTAGGTTGCAGATGAGATGGAATTGTTGAATTGGTTGTCTTGATTGACATCGGCTATTGCTTGCAATTGCAAATCTAGCTATACTTATTCTTATTTTTCCTATAATTCTTGTCCGAGCGATTATTTTGAAAAGGCTGAATGGAATGATTTCAGACTTTGCACAAAGTTGGACAACCATCCGAAGTTGTTTGCTGTGCGATTAAATTTTATAAATGGTCGTCATTTCCAAGATGGCCGCAAAGTAACATTAAAAAATTAGGGAGCTGCCTAGAGGAAATAATTCATATTTTGTATAAATAACTAAATACCGAAATTACTGTGAATTTACTTTCTGCATATGCGCATTTTGACAACTTATGTCTCAACAGTGCAGATAAAATCTAAACGTTTGGAAGACCATAAACCCAAAGATGTTTAAAAAATGATAGAGAACAAATGTTCATTAAGATGAGAGGAAGGAATCCATGCGACAAGATGGCAGCCTACATGTAAATACGTAAAAAAATTGTTCGACTTTGTCTGACTTCAGCGAAAATTGATTTCTAGATAGATTTTGAAGATGCGAATGAGATAGAATCATCGAATAGATCGTCTGGGTGACATCGGCTATTGCTTCCAATGATTTTTGTCCGAGAGATTTTTTTTTCAAATGGCTGAATGCAAAGGTTTCAAACTTTGCACAGAGTTGACCATCATCCATTTGAAATTTTCAAATGACCGCCATTGCCAAGATGGTCGCCATTTTACGTTTAAATGTTGAGCTCGGGAACTGCTCTGCAGACTTTGATCATATTTTGTGTAACGTTCGATATGATGAGAGTAAGGAATTCATCCCCCCCAAAAAAAATCAAAATGGCTGCCATTTCCAAGATGGACGCCAATATACAAAACAATTCAACTTTTTCCGATTTCAACGAAAATTTATTTCAAGGTAGATATTGAAGCTGCGAATGAGATGGAATGATCAAAAAGGTCGTCTGGAGTGAAATAGGATGTTCTTTGCAATTACAGTCCTTGTATCAGTAGCCGTTACTTAATAACGGGTTGTTGACTGATTGGTGACGGATTGTTTGACTGATTGATGACTGATTTTTCACTGATCGATGACGGATCCATGAATAACGGATGTGTACGTATTTTACGGATGCAAACGTATTTTACGGCTGTAAACGTATTTTACCGATCGCATCTGTCAATTACGTGTTGTATCAATCAGTAAATCACGTATGACGGATACGTAAATATTTGGAATTTCAATGCAAAACTAATAAACATAATATTATTCTCGTGTATTTTGAGGTTGTTAGATACATCTTTTCCGAATATAAAAAAACAGTTTGGTTAAATGGTGTACGAATGCTGTATTTTGTTTCAATTTAAATCGTTTACATGTATTTGTGAATGAGAGCTGGGTATCTAAACTGCATAATACAAGTCTGCGTTTTAGACTCGATCTTTGAAATGACCAAAACAATATTTTTTGCAAATTTTATTCATCATATTCTTTCAAAGGAGTTTTATATATTGCACAACATAATTTTAATGAATTTTGACACATTTAAGTCTTGAAATGTTAGATTTTTGGTTTAAACTCTGTCTATAAAAATGACCAAAACAATTGAAATATATTTTTAAAATTCTATTCATCAAATCCTTTTGAAGGAGTTTTATCTTTTGCGAAACACAATTTTAATGAATTTTAACATATTTAGGGCTTGAAAAGTTAGATTTTTAGCCTGCAGTTTAAACTATGTCTATAAACATGACCAAACTATTTAAATTTTTTGAAAATTGTATTCATCATATCCTTTAGAAGGAGTTTAATCTTTTGCGAAACGCAATTTCAATAAATTTCAGCATATTGAAGTTTGAAAAGTTAGATTTAAGTGTGTGGTTTAAACTCTGTCTATAAAATGACCAAAACAATTTAAATATTTTGAAAATTTTATTCATCATATCCTTTCGAATGAGTTTTATCTTTTGCGAAACACAATTTTAATGAATTTCAACATATTTAAGGCTTGAAAAGTTAGATAATTAGAGTGCAGTTTAAACTCTATAAAAATGACCAAATCAATTTTAATATTTTGAAAACTCAATTCATCATATCCTTTCGGAGGAGTTTTATCTTTTAAGAAACACAATTTTAATGACTTTTAACATATTAAAAGGCTTGAAAAGTTAGATTTTAGTCTGCGGTTAAAACTCAGCCTATAAAAAGACCAAAACAATTGAATTTTTTTTTTGAAAATTTTATTCTTCATATCCTTTTGGAGGAGTTTTATCTTTTGCGAAACACAATTGTAATTAATTTAACATATTTAAGGCTTGAAAAGTTAGATTACAGAGTGCGGTTTAAACTCTGTCTATAAAAATGACCAAAACAATTTAAATATTTTGAAAATTTTATTCGTCATATCCTTTAGAAGGAGTTTTATCTTTTGCGAAACACATTTTTAATGAATTTTTTACATATTTAAGGCTTGAAAAGTTTGATTTTTAGAGTGCAGTTTAAACTCTATAAAAATGACCAAAACAATTCTAATATTTTGAAATTTAATTCATCATATCCTTTCGGAGGAGTTTTATCTTTTACGAAACACAATTTTAATGACTTTTAACATATTAAAGGCTTAAAAAGTTAGATTTTAGTCTGCGGTTAAAACTCAGCCTATAAAAATGACCAAAACAATTGATTTTTTTTTGAAAATTTTATTCATCATATCTTTTTGGAGGAGTTTTATCTTTTGCGAAACACAATTTTAATTAATTTAACATATTTAAGGCTTGAAAAGTTAGATTACAGAGTGCGGTTTAAACTCTGTCTGTAAAAATGATCAAAACAATTTAAATATTTTGAAAATTTTATTCATCATATCCTTTAGAAGGATTTTATCTTTTGCGAGCACATTTTTAATGAATTTTTAACATATTTAAGGCTTGAAAAGTAAGATTTTTAGAATGCGGTTTAAACTCTGTCTATAAAAATGACCAAAACAATTTATATTTTTGAAAATTTAATTCATCATATCCTTTCGAAGGAGTTTTATCTTTTGCAAAACACAATTTTAATGACTTTTAACATATAAAAGGCTTGAAAAGTTAGATTTTAGTCTGCGGTTAAAACTCAGCCTATAAAAATGACCAAAACAATTGATTTTTTTTTGAAAATTTTATTCATCATATCCTTTGGAGGAGTTTTATCTTTTGCGAAACACAATTTTAATTAATTTAACATATTTAAGGCTTGAAAAGTTAGATTACAGAGTGCGGTTTAAACTCTGTCTATAAAAATGACCAAAACAATTTAAATATTTAAAAAAATTATTCATCATATCCTTTCGAAGGAGTTATATCTTTTGCGAAACACAATTTTAATGAATTTAAACATATTTAAGGCTTGAAAAGTTAGATTTTTAGAGTGCGGTTTAAGCTCTGTCTATGAAACTGACCAAAACAATTCAAAAATTTTGGAGGATATTATATTCATCATATCCTCTTGAAGGAGGTTTATCTTTTGCGAAACACAATTTTAAAAAATTTCAGCATATTTAAGTTTGAAAAGTTAGATTTTAGGTCTGCGGTTTAAACTCTGTCTATAGGTCTCATGTAACCGTTTAGCTTCAATTTTTGTCATGTGTCTGTTTTTCAAAGATTCACATCTTGTTTGCAGAGTTTTACTAAAAAAGTGTGAAATGACAGATATGTAAACCTATACCTCTTTGGAATCCTTGGAACAAATACTTTAAATTACATAGACATCTGAGTCATTCTGACAATATATATGTGTTGTTTGTTTCCATGGAAACATTTGCAAAAGTTGAAAAAATTACCCTAAAATTTGCAAAAATTTGCAAAAATGGTACCAATACACAAGTCCCCCCTCAACGTATACGTTATGAACCAGCATAGCCACTATGATAGCCTGAAAGCCCTTCACAAACAGTTTGGATTTAGTAATAAAAAAGGATATCATTAAGGATAACTTTTCGAAATAAAATACATCGAACACTTACATCCATTTTCGCACCATTTGTACAACATGCTATTTATACCGTCCATGCTGTGTGTCATGTGACCAAAACAAACAGCTAATAACCTACTGTAATGAATAAATTCACTTTTGATTGATTTGTTTCTTACATGTCCTATCATTCTCACAAAATAGAATAAAATTGTTCAAATAAATCCACCATTACAACAATGACATCTGATCAACCATATCATAAGCATGCACAAATTTTTGACGCACTCTTTAACCCAGCATTTGAGGCACTGAAAAGGGTATCTGAGACCATAGAACTGACCAAAACAATTTATATTTTTTGAAAATTTTAGTCAGTATATCCTTTTGAAGGAGTTTTATATTTTGCAAATCACAATTTAATGAATTTAAGCATTCCTTTAGGTTGAAAAATCAGGTTTTTGGTGTAGGTTTAAACTCAATCTTTAAAAATGACCAAAAAAATTTGAATTTTTTCAAAAAATTTGTTCATCATATCCTTTCGAAGGAGTTTTATATTTTGCAAAGCAAAATTTTAATGAATTTAAGCATTCTTTTAGGTTGAAAGATCAGATTTTTGGTGTGCGGTTAAAACTCAATCTTTAAAAATGACCAAAACAATTCAGTTTTTTTGAAAATTTTAGTCATTATATCCTTTCGAAGGAGTTTTATATTTTGCAAATCACAATTTTAATAAATTTTAGCATATTTAAGGGTTGAAAAGTTAGATGCATAGTCTGCGGTTTAAACTCTGTCTATAAAATTGACCAAAACAATTTATATTTTTTGAAAATATTAGTCATTATATCCTTTCGAAGGAGTTATATATTTTGCAAAGCACAATTTAATGAATTTAAGCATTCTTTTAGGTTGAAAAATCAGATTTCTGGTGTGGGTTTAAACTTAATCTTTAAAAATGACCAAAAAAATTTGAATTTTTTCAAAACAAATTGTTCATCATATCCTTTCGGAGGAGTTTTATATTTTGCAAATCACAATTTTAATGAATTAAAGCATACTGAAGGGTTGAAAAATCAGATTTTTAGTCTTTGGTTGAAACTCAATCTTTAAAAATTACCTATTAAATAATTTAGTTTTTTGAAAATTTTATTCATCATAATCCTGTCGAGGACTTTTTTATTTCATGAATCACAATTTTAATAAATTTTAGCATATTTAGTGTTTGAAAAGAAGGATTTCCCAGTCTTTCGTGTATGAATGCGTCAAATCATTTGTTTTGTTTTGTTTTGTTTTGTTTTTGTCATTCCATTGTTTTTTCTCTATTATTTGCATTCCTGTTATTGTCTAACAATTAACGTTTAACCAGTTGTACAAATTATTTTAATATTGTTTTTTTAATCAAATTGAATTTGGCTATATTTTCGACGATTGGTCAAATCAGATGTGCTTCCAAATTTTAATGCATTTGAACAAACTGTACTGTGTATTTCCTACGAACAAGCAGAAACATCAAGTAAATACATTATTCACCTTAACGTACGGAATAAATATACCTAGGGTTTTATAATATTTTTTATATATATTTCAATTCTAAATGAAACGAAATTATCATTTCGCAAAATGTATTAACTTGAAAGATGACGTAAGGCTATCAATCAGTCATTTACGGATAGGACCGATCA
>MJUU01057665.1:78152-126416 GCA_002080025.1 Modiolus philippinarum | reverse complement strand
GGGGGGGGGGGGGGGTGCACGGGGGTTATTCCAGCTTATGGACTATGTGTATCCGGTACATAGATCTGCATATCCACAGACATCGATTAGAATGATTAGGATAAAAAAGACAGTAACATTTAGGAATACATTTTATTTTAATATCAAAGAATAAACAGAAAATAAAGAAAAACCAATTGAAACATGCATTCAACAACGCCACAAGACAATAATGATAATAAAATAATTTTATAAATTAATAACAAGTACATAATTTACGTAAATTCAAATTGCATCAGTAGAGTGAGAAATCGAAACGGGATCTAGTGCCAAAAAACGCTGTTTTATGCTGGCGGTCAATTTTCTATTAGGTCCGAACATTTAAGAATGAATATTTTAGAAAGGGAAAAATCATACAAAAGGACAGGCCGTTATGAACCAGTAAGGTATGTACTGAAAGTTGTTCAAATACAAAATTAACTTGAATAAGCAGTCGAGGGATATGAAGTAAATGTACATGAGACACTCTACAAATACAAGGTACAACAAAGCAAGGGTACAACGCTTTTATTGTTTTTCCTTATCTTTAAGTCATAATGAAGCCTTCAACAATGGGCTTTGCTCAAACCTCATAGTAAGTTCAAGACGGCCACTAGAACCGGTTTGCGCGGAATTCATTGCTAATTATTGTGAAAAGCTACATCCATGCTGTCATCCATTGCCCGACAAAAATACTAACAGTCTGAGAAGACGATCACAACACTTAAACAACTACTAGGCACTCGTCGAATCAATAGTAAGAAAACTTGACATAATAAAATCATGTGATGTAGCCACAATAAACAGATTGTCAGAATAACATTAAGTCTGTGCTGGCATCTAAAAATGGTGTTTATATTGAAATAAACAGGAAAAAATACAAATACGCAAACAAATGTGAAATTCATATACGTATGCTAAACTTATTTTCATCACTATTACTATGTTGCAAACACTCTAACACCACAATCACCAAGGCAACGCAATACCAAAAAAAAGAAAAACAAGGAAAAAAGGGAGAAATTCAAGAAGTGTGAGGTCTTTTACTCGTACAAACTTTTTTGAAACTGGGTGTTTCATGTTATCTGTGTAGCTAGTAGGAGTTCAATTGCCTGTTGTATAAAAATCCAGTACAGCCAGCTGCCGATGTACAAGTCACAATACCCATGTGTAAGTTATGGAATGAGTATTGTGAAGTATCAATTTCACTACGATTCAACAATTTATAGACCGAATTGCTACATTTGAAATTTAAAAAGTACAAGTATTCCCACTGATTTTAATATTGCAAAAGCCATTAGATTGTTCCTCCAGAAGTTTTGGCAGCATGTTAATCATCGAGCAGTAGGGTAGCACAAGACAAAAAACGCAATTTTCAATTCCTTGCAGAGGAATCTGATGAACAAACTTGTGTGTATAATTGTGTTATTGATAATTGGTAGAAAACCTTTCTGCTGCAATTTGAATATCACCTCCAGTCAATTGTTCTGTAAAGTAAAACAATTTTCTTGAATCATTTTATTATAGCCAACAATATTGTCATATGAATACTTGAAATATTCAGATAATCATTCTTAAAGGTTCGAACTGCAATTTCAAATTTTAGTTTTTGATTTTCTCTGTTGAAATTTAGGGCTTGCTATATGGTGTGGATTCCTCACTGAGTTAAAGACCGCACGGTGACCCCTAGATGCTTTGATTTTGGTCATTTTAACCTGGATATGGGATGTTGTCTCCTTGACATTTACCCAATTTCCTTTGTTTTTCATTTTTATCGGTATCTTTGATCATGGGAAGCAAATATCAGCGCATTAATGTACACAAAGACATATACACCAACAAAAAACGTTAGGATCGTACAAGTTCTGTTAATATTCAATTAAAAATTTTCCGATTTCATGAAATTGATTTTCAATTTTAAAAATTTGTTGTATGGAATGATTTAATTAATTACCAATAAACAGAATAATTAAAAGTTTTGTTTCTGATACTTCAAATATTGTCTCCAATAATAGACTTTCCCAAAAAGTGGCTCGTCCATTATTCTCGGCAAATTTTTCATATCAAAAAACAAAACTTCCATTTCTCTATATATATTTAACTCCAACTCTGAGTATCCAAAGATACTCCAAAAGAAGTACTCTTTAACAAATATCGAAATAGAAGGCCAAATCTATTGAAACCCACCGAGCGAATGAAATACGAATTTTTTACATTTTCTCGAATAATACTTAACTGAAGGTATGCTCCAACAACCATATATATTTACAATCCGTACTAACATGTTATTTGTGAGGTCATACAGTTACATTAAAAATATGACTGTCATAAAGTTCCACTTACATTTATTAAGGTCTAGTTTTAATTTTAAAAGATTGTAAACTCTTTAACACCGTATCGAAACGACACCGGATATTGGTACTACTGAAGCGGACGATTGCTATTACTTTAGCATTAGTGAACGTGAAAATTCGCGCTTTTATTATATTTCTTTAAACGTCTATTACGAACACTTATTTTAATCTGTCGATCATCAAACACATATCTGGTCACAAATATTAAGAAGAAATATAATAAAGTGCATCTTTTCACGTTCACACATGCTAAATTAATATTAATCGTCCGCTTCGGTGGTATCAATATCCGATGTCGTTCCCATACGGTGTTTATGTTACTTAGAAAAATAAAACATGAGGTTATTCTGTTAGCCAAATTAATTTTTATTAATATATCTTCAATTTGACCTACAAGTTGGTCATATTTATTCCATACGTTTATTATTTTGAGAAGCAAAGGGGTGCAATTTCAAAACTAAAGACGTCGTCCAGGATTTGAACCCGACTTATGTAAGCTCTGTATATATTTCAGTTATGGTGTACTAGTTCTCGATAGTATTTCTCATATCGATACACTATCATATTTTAAAACATTTGCATTTAAGTTTTGTAATTTCAAAATGTTATTCTGAAAACCTGTTTTAATGCCCACATCTCAGTATTTCATATTGCTAAGATTTCATGCAATTGACTCGTCTAGTGGTCTGTGGTCCTTAATATATTGTTGTTGTCTTCTGTTACGTCTTTTTGACGGGCAATGGATAACAGTATTTGAAATAATACTTTGATTTTTTTTCATGTTTGTTGACGATCCCGCATTCATGACAACGAAGCATGAATGTAGCATTCCCTGACATCTAGCAATGAATTCCGCTCAAACCGGTGCTAGGGGTCGTCTATTTCTAACTATGAGGTATGAACGCTCATTGTTGAAGGCCGCATTATGACTTGACGATGAAGCCTACACTTATGATCCAGACCTATGTTTTTCAGTCCTTTATATCCCCTCTTAAAATTAAACATGTTAACACGAACATAACCTGCACGTATAGACAGTATAGTAACACTTTTATAGTACACCACACAAAATTTTTGTATTTTAGTTTTAACCCTAATTTCATCTTTTAAGCTCCATAATTTTTATGTAGATAAGTTAGATGTACTTGAATTTGGTACCAGATTGATGCTTATTTAATATATTTTAAATACACAAGTTTGACCACTTTACGCCATTTCTATGATCTGGGAATGCATAAAATGTGCCCTCTCCCTTAAAAAAATGCAAAGATGACGATGTTTAAGCTGTCAATTTCTTTCAGATTAATAAATTTCATCATAAGGCCCCCGCCATGAAATAGCGGAGCCATATAGTAATCAGCCTGTCAGTCCGTCTGTCTGTCAGCGTTTTCTATGTTGTACAATCTTTCAAGATTGCCATCACGGATTTTATGATTTTTTTACTCAAAGTTGAGCTTCATCAAAGGAAGCCCCCTTTTACTTTTGAGGAAAATAAGAAAATGATTTTTTTTTTGGAAAAAAACTTTTTTATATGCAAAAGTGCATATTTTGAGAATAAGCTCTATGTCGTACGATTACTCATGATTACCTTCAGGGATTTTAATTATTTTGATACTTAAGGTTGAACTTGACCAAAGAAAACTCCTTTTTGTTTTTTAGGAAATCCCAAAACAATTTTTAGGGAAAACTAAGTTTTTCATATGAAAAAGTGCATATTTTTAGAATTAGCTCTATGTCGTAAAATAAATTAGGATTGTTTTCAGGGATTTATGATTTTGATACATAAGGTTTGTCTCGACCAAAGGAAGCTACCTTTTGTTTTTGAGAAAATCTAAAAACAACTTTTGGGGAAAACTTAGTTTTTATATGAAAAAAAAACGCATATTTTGTGAATAAGCTCTATGTTGTATGATAACTTGACACGACCTTCACAGATCTTATAAGTTTTATGCACAGTGTTTGATTGATCAAAAGAGGTTCCGAAATGATTTTGAGGAGAATCATAAATTATTTTGGGGGAAAAAAACTTAGTCTATATGTGAAAAAAAAATTCTGTAGTATGATAAATGACCTTCATATATTTTTTCAATGTTTTGATTTCATCTGAACAGATTAGACAAAAGTTTTCAAAACGGCCATAAACAGAGACTAAATTTACAATAACTTAGGATATTGTTATTTNAATATATATATATATATATATATATATATATATAATAACTGCCGATGCAATAATGATTTATGATTTGTAGGCAACAAATTGTATGAAAAAACTCTAGATTCAAACCTAATTTAGGACCAGAAATGCAAAATTAGCACCCCTACACCTTAAAATTAAGGGAAAATATAAATATTCAGGCTCAAAATGATGAAAAGATAACGTCTCGAGCAATTTATTGTGTGCATTTCACTATTTATTGCATTAGACATTATCCCCATTATTCACGAAAATCACCCAAAATCTTCATTTTTAACAATATTTTTGCGATAAAATTGCATTTTGGGATATATCAAATGCATTTTTTTTAAAACTAACCAAAATATAAGAATGTTTTTTTTTTCATATATACTTTCAGACAGGCATATTTTCGGATAATTAAGCATCATTTTTGGGGGGAAGGGGTAAAATTTGCGTTATTTAGACATCTAAACGTTGTTTGAAGATAACATATGTATCGGTTAGAACAATGAATTGGCAGATCTTCAGATAAATCCTCCAGATTTGCCACATATAACTATTTAAAAGTGAATTTTTAACAAATCTGAAATTTCAATTTTTCATCAATTTGTTCAAACTATTGAGTTTAATCTCACAAGTTGGACTTAAAATAACAAATCATGATAAAATTAATGCGACATTGCTAAATGCAGAGTAAATTTTGCGCATTCTGGTTTTTTATGCGAATATAGACAAAAAATTACTGTTTTAGGGTAAATTTGTTGGAGTACCGGTAAGATTCTCGATATTTAAAGTCACATTTAACATTCGATGTTTTTCTAAACAATATTTTTAAAAAACTTATCGCACGAAACATTTAAATGGCATTTCTGCAGATATAGTCCATATGTACATATTCGTCATATATTACGATTTAAAGTGAACTCTTATAATATTACAGTTATGGCATGTTTGTTCGTGTGAGAATTTTTCATGCGTTTACCAAATAACTAAATACCGAAATTACTGTGAATTCATTAATTTTTTCAATTTGGCTGTTAAATATTTTTATTGTTTTTACTAAAAAGATATAATCTGTACACACGACTATTTTTTGCCCTTTCAACCTAGTTACACTGCAATGTTTGCCTACATCTATTTTAATGTGCCCGTATTGTCTATCGATGTTGTGTTTGTCCTTAATTTTGCCTTTCGTTGGGCTACTTAATGACAATTATTTGTAGGCAGAAATTGCCCGGTATACTTTTTTTCTCATTGACCGCTCCCGACATGTGTTGCTGCAATGCATATTTTAGCTGCGATCGATGTTGCTTAACATATAATTCTTGTCAAAAATAACGCTTAAGTACACGCTATGGCCCCACGTTGTCTCGCTTGAGGGGTGAATATTGTTCACCTCTTGTTGAAGAACCTGAGGCAACATCAAGATGAGACCAGGAATAAAATCCCTTTCCTTGATAAACTATGTATCGTGTGCATTTTAGTCACATGTACATTCACTCCATATCCTTTCAGTTATTTCTTTTTGACAAATCTGAAATATAGAAAATTCCCAATTTTTCATCAGTATGGGGCAAAATATTGAGTTAAGTCAACACATGGCTTTAAAATACAAAATTATAATATTATTCATGTTACATCGTCATATATAACACAAAGTTTGCGTGTTTAGTTATTTTTATGCGAACAAAGACATCAAATTTACAATTTGGGAAAATTTGTTGGGATAAGGGTAAGATTTTCGGTATTCAGAGTCGCATTACATACTTTTTGTTTTTCTAGAAAATGTTAAAGACAATTAACGTTTCGCTTAGAACAATTAATTGGCATATCTGGATACATCCTCCATATTTGATATATATAACGATTAAACATTGGATTTTGGAGAAATCTGAAATGTTGAAAATTTCCATTTTTCATTTAAATTTGTCAAAATATTGAGTTTAAGTCGACAAATGGCTGTTAAAATACCAAATCATATGTAATTAATGCATTTGTCATATAAAACACATATTTTGCTTGTTCTGGTTTTTTTATGCGAACATGGAGAAAAACTTTGTTTGGGCTGGGGTAAGACTTTCAGCATTCAAAGTCACATTAAACACTCCTTTTTTCCAAGCAACGCTTTAAGACAACTTATTTATCCCTCAGAACAATTAAATGGTATAATTGCAGATATAACCCCCAGATTTTGCATGTATAGCGATTTAACAGTGAACTTTGGACAAATCTGAAATGTAGAAAATGCCAATTTTTCATCAATTTCGGGCAAAATATTTAGGTTAAGTCAACAAATGGCTGTTAAAATACGAAATCACAATATAAATCATACAACAATGTAATATACAATACACAATTTGCGTGCTCTGGTAAGTTTTATGCGAACGTAGACAAAAAATTTCAATTTAAGAGTAAATGTGTTCGGGTAGGGGTAAGATTTATGGATGTAGGAAGCTTATTTAACTTCCATATTTCTATATTTTGTACTAGTTGTAAATAAGATATTAATTTCTTTCATTTTATACCAACTTTTCTTGAATTTTAACCGCTCATAGATAAGATGAGGCAAACAGTGACAAACTTGTTTTGAAAACGAAAATATTCAGAGATCTGTTTTATTTGTCTATTTAAAAATGTTAGTTTGGTCACTCAATACATATTACATGCTTAATTTAAAAAAAAGCACATTAAGGTAAAGAGTCAGTAAAAAACTGAAAACAACTGTTCTGTGACGTAACAGTAAGACGGGATGTAATCTTAGCGTCAAATATCCTATTCACACGGAGGACGTCGTTTCAAGGAAGGAATGTTTAAAGTTTTTCAAATATACTTCCCATCCAAATAACTGTTGTAATTATGATAAAAATTTAAGGTGTAATCGGGTTTCTTTTGTCTAAATCCAGGTAATGAAATTTTTATTTAAAATATAAAACGCACAAAAGCTGTGGGTTTTTTTTTGTCCTCTGCAGTGACGATGTTTTACGGGAATATTGACGAGTCGTAAAGAAAATATTTCATATCTAATATGAATTACAATGGAATAATTGAATTTTTTCTTGACAATTGTTTTTATGAGAATTTTGTTTTTTGTAATCTCGGTATACGTCGCTAAATATCAATCGGGAAGACAATACTCACCTACCCGTTGCCATAGCAAAATGCGTTTGAGTTGAGGATATTTTTTATTTTGGAAATCCTTTCTTCTGAGTTCATTTGTATTACTCAAGCTACATGTATTCCATATAATTGTATATAGAATGATAATAGTGCGTTGTGTTTGACACTAATGATCTTCTTCACACTTACAATATTCGAATCGATCAGAATCACTTTTCGCGCTACAAATAGATCGATTGCAATCGATCTTTTTTGTCCCATTTATTAAAAGGGGTTGTTTCAAAATGATCGATTCAAATTTAAGACTAATTTTTATGAGAATATTTCGGATCGACTGCGATCGGAAAAGTATGCGATCTATCGATATAATCGGTTCAAATTAGAATGATAAAATCCGATGGCAATCGATCGAAATCGATTCACGAGCTTCAAATGTGAACGTAATTGGGTTTTCAAAGAATCAATCTTAATTTAGATTGATAATATCTAGTTCTAATGTGAACACAGTCTCTGTAAGTTTTTCAGGATCCGTTGTTGTCTCGTCAACAATTTCCAATACAACAACTCATCACTAAAATGTTCACTATTTACTCCTGATAACGCAGTAACCGGAAAATGAATAGTAGCAATTGAATTTTGAATTCATTTTTCCTTCATGATATCTATGGCGCCATAATAGAGTCGAAAAAATAGTTATGCCTCAGCAATATTAAATTATGTTGAAAAAAATTTACAACTATCTAATGCTTTCATTTCTTGAGAATAAGTACTGTATATGCCAAGATGAAGGATAGACACTACGGGACTTTCGAGATAGTAATTCTCGTGTGATTGAAGGCGGAAACAATCGCCTTAGATACAAGTGAAAAGAAATGCTGGATTTCTAAACCTATTGAAATAAATATATACCACATAAAAACAAACTATTTATGAAATTGAAGTGCATTTATAATTTTTTCTATTTCACAATTCTTTAACTTAATTTTAATTGACGAAAAACAATCCTCTTGAAATGCTAGAAATGGATTAAATATAATTTCAAAAAATGTTTAGAATGCATAAAACCAATAGAGATACGAATAATTAGTAATGTCAAATATAACCAAGGACAACAAAACTACAATAGAGGGAGTTAAACCTTAGGTTTAAGAATTTACATAAATTTAGATAATAGTAATTAAACAAAGTGTTCACACGTGATATAAACTCGTGTACAAGTATACCATATCTAAGAAAAATAAACATCCATCTCAAACACGGGGAATTGTTTTACCAACTCCACACTGCATTAAAAGACAAACTCCTGTATTAAATATTTCACGAAAGAATATTGAGTAAATGATCATAAGACCATAACATATATGTTAACTCCAACTGCAACAAGTTTAATTAGCTGTTTTAAAGCAAATTATTCGAGGGTGACCAACGCCCCGTTCTATCTTTATATGCAACGTCGCAATTTAGTCAAAAATTTTACATGTCATGCTGAATTCAAATGTCTCTCTCGAAAAAAACAAAATCGGTGACCCCCCAAATATTTTTACATCAATTTGTTTCTCAGCACATTTTAGATATATGTTTAGTTTTTTGAAAAAAAATTCTATGCGTTGGTTTTTCTTTAGAATGACATTTAAAAAGAAATTTCATGGTTTTTTACGTGGTTTCTTTGTTAAATAGGGGGTTTCGGCTACTAACTTCTGGCAGCTGTCATGAAAAAAACTAAATCGGTTACCCTCAATTTTTTTTCGATATCTCTATATAATTTGATAATATCTATCATCATACAAATTTTTTTAAAAATCCATGAGATTTTTTTTACTGACTTTTCACCTTAAAAGACTAAAAACAAATGCAAGAATTATGAAATTAAAACATACTGGTTTCTAAGGACCATTGAACATTTCAAGGTTTAGGGTAAGGTTTTTCAATTTTATAACGTATTGAGTATAGAAATTGTACTAATGTGGGATATTTGTAAAGCTTATACCATAGGCTATCTTTCTATACCATTTGTTCATAACTGAGAGGTTCCAATCGACAATTTGAAGCAATTGATAGAAAAACTTTTATCAAAAACGAAATTTTCCCAAATTTGTATGGTGGGTCTGAAAAAGAGGCCTGTTCCAACATTGCGTGCAGTTAATGCTCATGTTAACATGTTAAATTTTGAAGACGTATAAAGAAGACTGAAAACTGTTGGTGGGGTTCATAAGGGTGAAGGGAATGCACGGGGTTATTCCCGGCAATAGACTATACCATTTATGTGTAGAGACTTGTCTCATTTGCCTTTACTCCTTATCCTTTTATTGTCTATTTCCGAATAATTAAGAAATAGAAATGAAATGGCATAGACTGCAAAATATGTGGCTAAGGTATTTTACTTCATTGATATGGAAAGTCCCTTTCAAACATGAAAATATTATGTACATTGATCATTAAAAGGTACATATAACCCTTTTGATCTGTTATAGAATGAAAAAAAGACCGACAATCTTCGCTGTCCAATTTCTTTTCCAGAAAGACTTTTGAGAGGTTCTGTATCTTTTACAGAAATTACATTTTCACTTATACATTAACGTTTTTGAAGAAAATAGTATACTTTGTTAGAACGGATTGCCATTTTCAGTACGTATTATTTCACAAATTGGCTTTTTTCTTGTGCATTAAATTGACATTCAAATAATCAATACATAAAATGGCTTCTTTTGTAATATGAGCAATCAATAAAATGCAAACTTGCTTGACAAAAGAATCAATGGATACTTAATGATTTTACACATACTAAGGTTTAAATACAAGATAAAAAGAGAAGTTATATATTTTTTTCATTTTTATCGTAATGTGAATTCAGACATAATTTGCATACACAGTCAAAATTAACTGACAAATCTATATACGATATGACTTGTACCTTTTTTCAGTAAATGACGCAAATAGACGACTACAAACAAATAAAACTAGTCCGTCTATTTTTTTTAGAACAACTTATGGGTTTCTAAAGAAGTTGCTTCATAATGATCTCATTTTTTTCGTTCATTGACACAAAGGGTCAGTGTGATTTACATCACTTGGCGTACGTCGTCAGTTATTTTATTCACATATTTATCTTCTTCTCTAAAACCACAGAAGCAAATTCAACAAAACTTTACGGGGTTATATATGAAAGGTCTGTAACGAAGACTGATAATTTCGTTTCGTTCCAATAAAAACATGGCCACCAGTGCAAAAATAGTTTTAAAAATGGGCCTATGGGAAAAATCACATTTTTCATCTTTTCCTCTGGAACTGCTGAAGCAAATTCAAATAAACTTTATAGGAATGATGGAGTGAAGGTGCTCAGCAAAGAATGTTATTTGGTCGCAAGCACGCCACGTAGGTTTAATACTGGATTCTTCAGGAAAATTCACATTTCATCCTTTCATCTGAAGCCGCTGAAGCACATTCAACCAAGCTTTTCATGAATGATGTATGGAAGGTCCATATCAAAGATTGTTCGTTAAGTTCAGTTCCTACGAAAAGCATGGCCGAAAGTGCAAAACTTTGGTTAAACATTAGACCATATAGGACATCTACAATTTACAATGTATTATTCTTCTGTGAGACTGCTGAAGCGAATTTACTTAAACTTTACAGGAATTATGTATGGAAGGTCTTAAGCAAAATATCATCATTTTGTACAGATCTGACAAAAAAAACTGAGTGTCAGCACAGACCTTAGTCTTAACATTGGTTCCTATAAGAAAAATCACATTTTCTTCTTCTCCTCTGAAACTACTTAAGCAAATTCAACAAAACTTGGCAGGAATGACGTATTAGGGAGCTTTTCCGACAATTCCTCATTTCATCCAGATCCGAAGAAAAACATAGCGTCACTTAGGTTTAACAGAGGAAAAATCACATTTTCGTCTCATCATCTGAAACCGCTGAAGCCGTAATTCAACCAAAACAGGAATGATGGCATAGAACCATTCTATCAGGTGAGCGATACAGGCTTAATCTCTGAGCCTTTAGATTTAATTCTCCAATAAATAAAAAAGTTAAGATAACAGTACACAACTACAAGGCCGAAATAACACTTACAAGCCAAAATACAGAAGGGAACTGCATAAGAAAAAACATAGCAGAATAGGGACAATCAAAAATAACGAAACGAATTCGGAAATGATGTACATTGTACATTACAAGGTACATTTAGCCCGTTTAATCTGTTGTAGAATGAAAACAAAAAGACCGACCATTTTTGCTGTCAAGTTTCTTTTCAAGAGAGATTTTAAGAGATTCTGTAACTTTTATATTTTACTTATACATTAACGTTTTTGAACAATATGGTATACTTTGTTAGAACGAATTGCCATTTACAATACGTATCAGTTCATAAATTGGCTTTTTTCTTGTGCATTAAATTGACAACAGTGTTTAACAATTCAAATAATCAATACATAAAATGGCTTCTTTTGTAATAACTTAATACCGAAGTTACTGTGAATTTATTTTCTGCATATGCGCATTTCGACAACTTATGTCTCATCAGTGCAGATAAAATCTAAACGTTTGGAAGACCATAAACTCAAAGATGTTTAAAAACTGATAGAGAACAAATAATCAAAACTATCTAAAAGTAAAGCCAAAAATCAGCTTAGGACAGAGCTTTGCATGAGGGAGATACTCCTAAGTTTTCAACAGAATTTACAAAAATTTAGATATTGTAAGGTTCCGCAAATAATCGGCTTTCGGATCAGCACCGAAGTACTGACTACTGGGCTGGTAATATGGGCAATCATTAAAATGCAAACTTGCTTGACAAAAGAATCAATGAATACTTAATGATTTTACACAAACTAAGGTTTAAATACTCGATAAAAAGAGAAGTTATATATTTTTTTATCTTTATAGCAATGTGAATTCAAACATAATTTGCATACACAGTCAAAATTAACTGACAAATCTATATACGATATGACTTGTACCTTTTTCAGTAAACGAGGCAAATAGACGACTACAAACAAATAAAACTAGTACGTCAATTTTTCTTAGAACAACTTATAGGTTTCTAAAGAAGTTGCTTCATAATGATCTCATTTTTTTCGTTCATTGACACAAAGGGTCAGTATGAGTTACATCACTTGGCGTCCGTCGTCAGTTATTTTATTCAAATATTTATCTTCTTCTCTAAAACCACAGAAGCAAATTCAACAAAACTCTACGGGGGTTATATATGAAAGGTCTGTAACGAAGACTGATAATTTCGTTTCGATCCAATAAAAACATTGCCACCAGTGCAAAAATATTTTTACCATTAGACCCTATGGGAAAAAAATCACATATTCATCTCTAAAACTGCTGAAGTAAATTCAACCAAACTTTACAAGTATGATACTTTACGAAAGGATATGGAGTAAATGAATATAAGACCATAACACTTATGTTTAAATTCAACTGCAATAATTTTAATGAGCTGTATGGCCATTTCGGAAATTTATTCCTCATCAGCAGCACTAGAACCCAAACAAAGGAAATCCATAATTTAAATGTTTAAAATGCATAAAACCAAACGAAATCCGAATAATCAGTAATATCAAATTACTGATACATGGAAGGTCCTAAACAACGATGACACATTTCATTCCGATCTGCTAAAAAAATGGCTACCAACGCGGAACATAGTTTTAACATTGGACCCCAAGGGAAACATCTTATTTTCATTTTCTTCTCTGAAATCGCTGAAGAAAATTCAACCAAACTTTACACGAATGATGTATGGAATATCTTCAAAAAAGATGCTCATTTTGTTCTGATCCGAGAAAAAATCATGTCTGCCAGCGGGGATCTTATTCTTAACATGTGACTCTATTTGAAGACTCACATTTTCATCTTCCGGACTGAAACTACTTAAGGAAATTCAACCAAACTTTACACGAATGATGAATGGATTTTGCCCAAACAACGATTGCTCATTCCGTTCAGATCCAATTAAAAACTTGACTGCCAACGTAGAACTCAGGTTTAACATTGAACCCTTTGGGGGAAAGAGAAATTTTTATCTTCTCCTCTGATACCACTGAAGCAAATTCAACCAAACTTTACAGCTTGAATGGTGTATTGAATTCCTCAACAAAGATTACTCATTTGCTTCAGATCTGACAAAAAATATCAGCGCAGAACTTCGGTTTAACATTGGGCCTATGGGAAAAATCACATTTTTCATTTTTTCCTCTGGAACTGCTGAAGCAAATTCAAATAAACTTTATAGTAATGATGGAGTGAAGGTGCTCAGCAAAGAGTGTTATTTGGTTGCAAGCGCGTCACGTAGGTTTAATACTGGATTCTTTAGGAAAATTCACATTTCAGCCTTTCATCTGAAGCCGCTGAAGCACATTCAACCATGCTTTTCATGAATGATGTATGGAAGGTCTATATCAAAGATTGTCGTTAAGTTTCGTTCCTACGAACAGCATGACCGAAAGAGCAAAACTTTGGTTAAACATTAGACCATATAGGACATCTACAATTTACAATGTATTCTTCCTCTGTGAGACTGCTGAAGCGAATTTACTTAAACTTTACAGGAATTATGTATGGAAGGTTTTAAGCAAAATATGCTCATTTTGTACAGATCTGACTAAAAAACTGAATGCCAGCACAAACCTTAGTCTTAACATTTGTTCCTATAAGAAAAATCACATTTTCTTCTTCTCCTCTGAAACTACTTAAGCAAATTCAACAAAACTTGGCAGGAATGACGTATTAGGGAGCTTTTCCAACAATTCCTCATTTCATCCAGATCCGAAGAAAAACATAGCGTCACTTAGGTTTAACAAAGGAAAAATCACATTTTCGTCTCCTCATCTGAAACCGCTGAAGCCTTAATTCAACCAAAACAGGAATGATGGCATAGAACCATTCTGTCAGGTGAGCGATACAGGCTTTATCTCTGAGCCTTTAGTTTTAATTCTCCAATAAATAAAAAAGTTAAGATAACAGTACACAACTACAAGGCCGAAATAACACTTACAAGCCAAAATACAGAAAGGAACTGCACTAGAAAAAACATAGCAGATTAGAGACAATCAAAAATAACGAAACGAATTCGGAAATGATGTACATTGATCATTAAAAGGTACATTTAGCCCGTTTAATCTGTTGTAGAATGAAAACAAAAAGACCAACCATTTTTGCTGTCAAGTTTCTTTTCAAGAGAGATTTTAAGAGATTCTGTAACTTTTACACTTTTACTTATACATTAACGTCTTTGAACAATATGGTATACTTTATTAGAACGAATTGCCAATACGTATCAGTTCACAAATTGGCTTTTTTCTTGTGCATTAAATTGACAACGGTGTTTAACAATTCAAATAATCAATACAGAAAAAGGTTTCTTTTATAATATGAGCAAATAATAAAACGCAAACTTGCTTGACAAAAGAATCAATGAATACTTACTGATTTTACACATACTAAGGTTTAATTACTAGATAAAAAGAGGTTATATATTTTTTTATCTTTATAGCAATGTGAATTCAAACATAATTTGCATACACCGTCAAAATTAACTGACAAATCTATATACGATATGACTTGTACCTTTTTTCAGTAAATGACGCAAATAGACGACTACAAACAAATAAAACTAGTACGTCAATTTTTCTTAGAACAACTTATAGGTTTCTAAAGAAGTTGCTTCATAATGATCTCATTTTTTTTCGTTCATTGATACAAAGGGTCAGTATGAGTTACTTCACTTGGCGTCCGTCGTCAGTTATTTTATTCACATATTTATCTTCTTCTCTAAAAACACAGAAGAAAATTCAACAAAACTTTACGGGGGTTACATATGAAAGGTCTGTAACGAAGACTGATAATTTCGTTTCGATCCAATAAAAACATGGCCGCCAGTGCAAAAATAGTTTTACCATTAGACCCTATGGGAAAAAGTAACATTTTCATCTCTAAAACTGCTGAAGTAAATTCAACCAAACTTTACAAGTATGATACATGGAAGGTCCTAAACAACGATTACACATTTCATTCCGATCTGCTAAAAAATGGCTACCAACGCGAACATAGTTTTAACATTGGACCCCAAGGAAAACATCTCATTTTCATTTTCTTCTCTGAAATCGCTGAAGAAAATTCAACCAAACTTTACACGAATGATGTATGGAATATCTTCAAAAAAGATGCTCATTTTGTTCTGATCCGAGAAAAAACCATGTCTGCTAGCGAGGATCTTATTCTTAGCATGTGACCCTACTTGAAAACTCACATTTTCATCTTCCGGACTGAAACTACTTAAGGAAATTCAACCAAACTTTACACCAATGATGAATGGATTTTGTCCAAACAACGATTGCTCATTTTGTTCAAATCCAATTAAAAACTTGACAGCCAACGCGGAACTCAGGTTTAACATTGAACCCTTTGAGGGAAAAAGACATTTTTATCTTCTCCTCTGATACCACTGAAGCAAATTCAACCAAACTTTACAACTTGAATGGTGTATTGAAATTTTTCATCAAAGATTAGTCATTAGCTTCAGATCTGACAAAAAATTTCAGCGCAGAACTTCGGTTTAACATTTGACCTATGGGAAAAATCACATTTTTCATCTTTTCCCCTGGAACTGCTGAAGCAAATTCAAGTAAACTTTATAGGAATAGGATAAATTACAATCTATTCAAAGACCAGTTTCATCTATCGACAGTTATGATTTTTCTACACTTTATACTACCCTTCCACACAATTTGATTAAATCTAAGTTGGGACAACTTATTAAATGGTCTTTTAAATTTTCTTGTCTGCAGTTCATTTGCTCTTACAAAAAGCAAGGATTCTTCTCTAATATAACCTATAATAATCATTGTTCCTGGACATGTGATGATATGATAAATGCACTTAATCTTTTGCTGGACAATATTTTTGTTCGTTTTGGCAACTCTATTTATCAACAGGTCATAGGCATTCCCATGGGTACAAATTGTGCACCTCTCATTGCAGATCTTTTTCTTTTCTGTTACGAACGAGATTTCATGAAAAAACTTCAAAACGGAACCATACCTAACAGGATAATCTCATTTCTATTTTCAATGATAACAGCAGGTATATTGACGATATCCTAACTATTGATAATCCCCAGTTTTTAAATTATGTAGATATTATTTATCCACAACACCTGAAATTAAATAAAGCTAACAATGATTCCAAATGTTGCCCTTTTCTGGATCTGACTATCATTATTGACTCAGGTAAAATCAAAACCAAAATATATGATAAAAGGGATGATTTTGATTTCACTATTACCAATTTCCCTTTTCTTGACGGCGACATTCCCCTTGCTCCATCCTACGGGGTGTATATTTCTCAACTGTTACGATTCGCACGAGTTAGTTCTACTCTTGATGATTTCAATGAACGTAACCGTACTATCACAGCCAAACTTTTACAACAAGGTTACAGATTTCATAAGTTGTTGAATACATTTAAGAAGTTTTGTAATAGATATGAACATGTTATATCTAAATATGGCGTTACTCGTAAACAGCTTATTACAATGGGCATTTCTAGTCCTCAATTTTACTTAAATGTTATTTAAAAATGCCAGAAATTGATTAAAAATCCAGAAAGGTGGGACGTAACTTACATTCTTTACGTAATAGGGGATATCGGCAAGATATTCTGCTTGTATCCGTTAAATTAGCTTTGAGACCTAGTGACCGGAAAATTTTGCACACATACTGGCCTCTCACTGATACTGCCGATGTCTACTGAAATTTATGATGATTCTTTACCAAACCCTTCGAGAAGTTTTGAGTTTGATTTTTCTTCCGTAGTGCGACAGTGTTCTACCAGCAGACTAGGCTCCTTGAGCTAGCCGGCAGTTTAGCGGCGAGCACCCCTTGACCCATCTTTCAAAATTACGTATTGTCTTTTTCTCTCCTTTCAAGATTGTGGTCATGGAGTTAGTAGTCTACCTGTATTGGGTTTTATTCGTATGTTTTTATACTTTAGGGAAACGGGACAGATAAAGGGGAGGTTTGGGTACCCATTAACCGGTTTAACCCTACCGCAGGCTTTTGCTAGTGCCGGTACCAAGTCCGGCTGTCCCGAGTTCCTATCGTTGTCTACGTTTGTCTTTTGTCTAATACGTGTTTTTCTTGTGTAGTTCCCTTGCAAATTGTTGCATGTAATTGTAATTTACAGCTATTGTAGGTGTTTCCTGTTATCTATTTTTTTAACATTTATAGGAATGATGTAGTTAAGGTGCTCAACAAAGAGTGTTATTTGGGCGCGAGCGCATCACGTAGGGTTAATACTGCATTCTTTAGGAAAATTCACATTTCATCCTTTCATTTGAAGCCGCTGAAGCACATTGAACCAAGCTTTTCATGAATGATGTATGGAAGGTCCATATCAAAGATTGTTCGTTAAGTTCAGTTCCTACGAAAAGCATGGCCGAAAGTGCAAAACTTTGGTTAAACATTAGACCATATACGACATTTACAATTTACAATGTATTCTTCTTCTGTGAGACTGTTGAAGCGAATTTAATTAAACTGTACAGGAATTATGTATGGAAGGTTTTAAGCAAAATATGCTCATTTTGTACAGATCTGACCAAAAAAAAAATGAGTGCCAGCACAGACCTTAGTCTTAACATTGGTTCCTATAAGAAAAATTACATTTTCTTCTTCTCCTCTGAAACTACTTAAGCAAATTCAACAAAACTTGGTAGGAATGACGTATTCCTCATTTCATCCAGATCCGACGAAAAACATAGCGTCACTTACGTTTAACAGAGGAAAAATCACATTTTCGTCTCCTCCTCTGAAACCGCTGAAGCCTTAATTCAACCAAAACAGGAATGATGGCATAGAGGTAGTCTGTCAGGTGAGCGTTACAGGCTTAATCTCTGAGCCTTTAGATTTAATTCTCCAATAAATAAAAAAGTTAAGATAACAGTACACAACTACAAGGCCGAAATAACACTCACAAGCCAAAATACACAAGGGAACTGCACTAGAAAAAAACATAACAGAATAGAGACAATCAAAAATAACGAAACGAATTCGGAAATGATGTACAATGATCATTTAAAGGTACATTTAGCCCGTTTAATCAGTTGTAGAATGAGAACAAAAAGACCGACCATTTTTGCTGTCCAGTTTCTTTTCCAGAGAGATTTTAAGAGGTTATGTAACTTTTACATTTTTACTTATACATTAACGTTTTTGAACAAAATAGTATACTTTGTTAGAACGAATTGCCATTTGCCATATCAGTTTTCAAATTGGCTTTTTCTTGTGCATTAAATTGACAACGGTGTTTAACAATTCAAATATTCAATACAGAAAAAGGCTTCTTTTGTAATATGAGCAAATAATAAAACGCAAACTTGCTTGACAAAAGAATCAATGAAAACTTAAAGATTTTACACATACTAAGGTTTATATAAACTAATTAAATAAAAAGACCGGTTTCGTCTATTGACAGTTATGATTTTTCTACACGTTATACAACCCTTCCACATAAATTAATTAAATCGAAATTGGGACAACTTATTAAATGGTCTTTCAAATTTTCTGGTCTACATTTGCTGTAATCAAAGTAAGGATTCTTCTCTAAAATCACTTACAGAAATCATTATTCCTGGACATGTGATGACATGCTTAAGGCACTGAATATTTTGCTGGACAACATTTTCAGCTAGATTTCACGTCTTCATGGATTTGACTCAACCCCGGATTGACTCACTGATAGTGTGACGGATGCCGCTGGCGGAGCAGGACATGCTTACCCTTCCGGAGCACCTGATGTCACTCCCGGTTTTCATGGGAGTTCACACTATTAGTGCCTTAGTTCTTAATGTTATCTTTTTTATTTCCGTGTATTGTAGCTGTCTCACGTCCTTGTTTTGTCTTTGTTTTTATCTGTTACCGTTTTTACCATGTCTTTGGAGTTCGATTTTTGTAGTCATCGCTTCTCTTGTTCCTTCGGTATTNTTTTTTTGTTTCGGCAACATCGTCTATCAACAGGTAATGGGAAATCCCACGGGCACACACGATGCACCTCTCATTGCAGATCTTTTACTGTTCTGTTTCGAACGGGACTTTATGAAAAAACTACAGGATGGAACCATACAAATCAGTGATCAACTTATTTCTATTTTCAACTATAACAGCAAGTATATCGATGATATCCTTACTATTGACAATCCCCAGTTTTTAGACTTTGTCGACCTCATTTACCCACAAGAACTGAAACTTGATAAAGCAAACAATGATTCTAAATACTGCCCACTCCTCGATTTAACTATCATCGTTGACTCTGGAAAAATTATGACAAAATTTATGATAAGAGGGATGATTTTGATTTCACTATTACTAATTTCCCTTATCTTGAGGGCGACGTTCCTGCAGCACCATCATAATCGGTGTATATATCTCTACTGGTACGATTCGAACGCGTCTGATCTACTTTTGACGACTATAATGAACGTAACCTTACTATCACATCAAAACTATTACAACAAGGTTACAGATTTCATAGATTGATAAACACATTTAAGAAGTTTTATAGAAGATATTAACATTTGGTATCTAAGTATAATGCGACTCGGAAACATTTTATTACTAAAGGCGTTTCTCAACCTCGTTTTTACCGAAATGTTATTAAAAATGTCAAAAAATGATTAAAAAAAATCCAGAAAAACTGAGACGTAACTTACATTTTTTACATAATAGGGGATATTGACCGGATATTCTTCATGATTCAGTTAAATTGGCTTTGGGATCCAATGACCTGAAGATTTTACAATTATACTGGCCTCTCACTTATACTGCCAATGTCTACTGAAATCCATGATGATTCTTTACCAAACCCCTCGAGAAGTTTTGAATTTAATAATCATTCCGTAGGGCGACAATGTTTTAGCAGACTAGGCTCCTTGGGCTAGCCGGCAGTTTAACGGCGAGCACTCCTCGACCCATCTTTCTAAATTACGTTTTGTCTATTCTTTCCTTTTCAAGTTTGTGGTCTTCGAGTTAGTGGTCTACCTGTATTGGATTTTCTTTGCATGTTAATAATACTATAGGGAAACGGGATAGAGAAAGGGGAGGTTTTGGTACCCATAAACCGATTTAACCCCACCGTTGGCTGTTGCCAGTGTCGGTACCAATTCCGGCTATTCCGAGTTCCTATCGTTATCTATGTTTGTCTTTTGTCATTTCATTGTTTTTCTTGCGCATTTCCCTGGTTGATTGTGACATGTGATTGTAATGTTCGGCCATTGTAAGTGTGTCCTGTTATCTTCCCTTTATTAATTAAATACAAGATAAAAGAGAAGCTATATTTTTATTTATCTTTGTCATAATGTGAATTCAAACATAATTTCCATACAGAGTAAATATCTACTGACAAATCTATATACGATATAACTTGTACCTTTTCTTCAGTTAATGACGCAACTAGGCGACTACCAACAAATAATACTAGTACGCCCATTTTTCTAACAACAATTTATAGGTCTCCCAAGAAGTTGCTTCATAGTGATCTCCTTTTTTAGCTCATTGACCCAAAGGGTCAGTGTGAGCTATTGCCATCACTTGGCGTCCGTCGTCCGTTATTTTTTCACATTTTAATCTTATTCTCCTAAACCACTGAAACAAATTCAACCAACCGTTATAGGGGTTATATATGCAAAGTCCGTAACAAAGACTGACAATTCCGTTTCAATCCAATAAAACCATGGCTGCCAGTGCAAAAATAGTTTCACCATTTGATACTATGGAAATCTTATTTACATCTCTGAAAATGCTGAAGCAAATTCATCTAAACTTTACAAAAATGATGCATGGAAGGTCTTCAACAAAGATACACATTTCTTTCCGATCCGATAAAAAAATGGAAACCAACGAGTAACAGTTTTAACATTAGACCTTGAGGGAAACATCTTACTTTCATCTTCTTCTCTGAAATCACTGAAGAAAATTAAACCAAACTTTACACGAATGATGTATGGAAGGTCCTCAACAAAGATGCTCATTTTGTTCTGATCCGACAGAAAACATTTTTTTTTCTGCCGGCGGGGAACTTAGGCATAACATTTGACCCTACAGGAAGACTAACATTTTCATCTTTTCCACTGAAACCACTTAAGCAAATTCAACTAAACTTTACAGGAATAATGAATGTATTTTTCCTAACAACGATTGCTCATTTTAAAAATTTTGTTGAAAACTAAGGACTATCTCCCTCATGCAAAGCTCTGTCCTTGGCTAATTTCGGGTTTACATTTATATCATATTGGTTATTTGTTCTCTGTCAGGTTTTAAACATCTTTGAGTTTCTGGTCTTCCAAACGTTCAGATTTTATCTGCACTGAAGAGACATAAGTTGTCGAAATGGGAATACGCAGAAATTCACAGTTACTTCGGTATTTAGTTACTTGTTACCATTGGATCGATGCCACTACTGGTGGACTGTTAGTCCCCGAGGGTATTCACCAACCAAGTAGTTAGAATTTCGGTGCAGACCCAAAAGCTGATTATAATCGGAACCCTAAAAAGTCTATTTTTATTAAAAAAATCGAAAACTAAGGAGAATTTCCTCTCGCAAAGCTCCGTCCTTGGCTAATTGTGGCTTTTTACATTTGGATCATATTAGTTATTTGTTCTCTGTCAATTTTTAAACATCTTTGAGTTTCTGGTCTAAGCACTCTTCCAAAATATTAGATTTTATCTGCACTGACAATCACAGTTACTTTGATATTTAGTTATTCGTTTAGATCGAATGAAAAACATGACCACCATCGCGGAACTTAGGTTTAACATTGAGTCCTTTGGGGAAAGAACACATTTTCATCTCGTCTGATACCACTTAAGCAAATTCAACCCGACATTACAACTGGAATGATGTATTGAAAGTCCTGAACAAAGGTTACTCATTTGGTTCAGAAATGACAAAAACATTGCCATCAGCGCAGAACTTCGGTTAACGATTGGGCCTATGGGAAAAATCACATTTTTCATCTTCTACTCTAGAACTCCTGAAGCAAATTCAAATAAACTTTAGAATTAGAATTAGAATTAAACTTATTTTATTGCTCAAAAGCAAAGGGATCAGGCACAAGTTATTACAACATTATTAAAAGCATTTTCCTTACGATTTACAACATAAACAGGTAATAAATATAACATAGCAGCAATGTAAATATAATATACAAATTGATCTGTTTTGTAGTAATTAACTAAAAAAAAGAAAAGAAATACATATAAAATACTGAAATTAATGAAACTTATACCATTGTAGTTACATGATAAAATACACCACTACATGTACATACTTGAATAAAGAAGTTGTGTGTTTTGAAATTAGGATCAAAGAATAACAGAAATAAAGAATAAACAAGAGAAAAAAATAAAAAGAGAAAGGGAAAGTCGGCTACATTTTATCAATCCTATATCAATCAATCAATCAATCAAATCTATGGCTATTGTATATAAAACTTTGGACCGCTGTAAATATATCCAAATTTTGTACAATAGTAAGATTAGTATTTCCACATAGAATTATATTTATATAAATATTTCCATAAATTCTAAGAGTTAAAAGTAGATTCTGTCGAATATCATTATATACTTGACATTTAAGGAAAAAGTGACCAGCATCTTCACGATCTGCACCAAATACGCATTTAGGATTATATTTGATACCAAATCTATATAAATCATAATTCAAACTGCTATAGCTATACCTCAACTTAGTATGAATACTATTTGATTGTCTACGACCAAAACCGTACCATAACGGAACTACATGTTTAACACTTAAAGACCTTTTAAAACTGTTTATAGAATATAAATTGCTTTGACATAAGTCTAAAGAGTTCCATGCACGAATAGTCGATGGAAAGAAACTAGAATTCGTAAGAGTCAATCTATAATTAGGAATAGTATAGTCCTCAACATTTCGCAAAGGATAATTAGATATATCATTTACTTAAGGGGGTAGAATATCCTGAAGATAAACGGGGGCAGTATTAATCGATACATAATAAAATAAACATAAACACCTTCTACTATGCCTGTCAAATAATGTCTCCCACCCAGTTTCTAAATATAAAGAATCTCTACTAGCATAAGATGGTAAACCGGTTACTATCCTTGCTGCTTCTAATTGTAGTTTTTCCAATTATCAGACAAGTCAACACCACAGCCATTCCACAATTCACATCCATATTCCATCACTGGTCGTATGAAAACAAAATATATTTTTTCCAGTGATTTACGACTGAGAATAAATTTAAGTTTCCGCAGAACAGATAGCTTTTTATTCACACTTGAACAGATATTATTAATATGATATGCCCATTTACAATTTTCAATGAAAAATATCCCCAAATGTCTTATGATTTTCACATGGTTCTAATTTTGAACCCTGGAAATGCAAATTGATATCATCACTAGATAATGTATTGGATATAAATAAAAATTTGGTTTTATTTGGATTAAATTACATAACCAAGTATTAGCCCATTCGTTTATTTTCATCAAATCTTTATTGATTTGAGTTTCTATTATCTGTTGTGACACAGAACTATACGAAGGTGATGTATCATCTGCGAAAAGCCGAGTTAGAGATTCAAGATTGTCTGCAATATCATTTATGTAAATGAGGAATAAAAGAGGCCCCAAAACAGATCATTTATATAAATGAGGAATAAAAGAGGCCCAAAGCAGAGCCTTGAGGAACCCCGGCTTTAAGATACTTCACATAAGAGTATGATTTTTTTTATGACAGCACATTATTTTCTGTCAAGTAACTTTCAAGCCATTTTAAGATATTACAATACATGCCATACGACTAAAGTTTTCTCACAAGACCCTTAACTTTACAGGAATGATGTGGTGAAGGTGCTCAACAGAGATTGCTCATTTCCATTAGATCCGACGAAAAATTTGGCCACTAGCGCGTCACGTAGGTTTAATACTGGACCCTTTGGAAAAATCAACATTTCATCTTCTCCTCTGAAACAACTGAAGCAAATTTAACCAAACTTTTGCAGGCATGACGTATTTAAGGTCCCAAACAAACGTATATCATTTCGTTTAGATCAGGCAAAACAAATGATCGGCAGTGCAAAACATATTTTTAATACTGGACCCTATGGGAAAAATCTCATTTTCATCTTTTCATTTGAAGCCGCTGAAGCAAATTAACCAAGCATTACAGGAATGATTTATGGAAGGTCCATATCAAAGATTGCTGATTAAGTTCAGTTCCTACGAAAAGATGAACCGAAAGTGCAAAACTTTGGTTTAACATTAGACCATATAGGACATTTACGATTTAATCTTCTACTGTGGAACTGCTGAAGCGAATTTAATCCAAACCTTACACAGGCATTATGTATGGAGCCTTTAATTCAACCATAACAGGAATGATGGCATAGAACCATTCTGGCAGGTGAGCGATACAGGCTTAATATCTGAGCCTTTAGTTTTAATTCACCAATAAATAAAAAAAGTTAAGATAACAGTACACAAGGCCGAAAATTACGATAACAAGCCAAAGCCACACGGGAGCTGCACAAGAAAGAAAACATAACAAAAAAGAGACAATCAAAAATAACGAAACGAATTTGGAAATGATGTACAATGATCATTAAAAAGTACATTTAGCCCATTTGATCTGTTATAGAATGAAAACAAAAAGACCGACAATTTTTGCTGTCCAGTTTCTTTTCTATAAAGACTTTAAGAGGTTCTTTAACTTTTACAGAAATCACATTTTCACTTATACGTTACATTTTGGAACAAAATAGTATACTTTGTTAGAACGGATTGCCATTTTCAATATGTATCAGTTTACAAATGGGCTTTTTTGTTGTGTAAAAAAATTAACAACTGTGTTCAACATTTCAAATAATCAATACATAAAATGGTTTCTTTTGTATTATGAGCAATCAATAAAATGCAACCTTGCTTGACGAAAGAATCATTGAATACTTAACGATTTTACACATACTAAGGTTTAAATACCGCAACCTTGCTTGACAAAAGAATCGATGAATACTTAACGATTTTACCCATACTAAGGTTTAAATACAAGATGAAAGAGAAGCTATATTTTTTTTTTATTTATTATTTACGAAAATTTAGTTATTGCAAGGTTGGAAATAGAATCGGCTTTCGGGTCAGCACCGAAGTACTGACTACTGTGCTGGTGAATACCCTCGGGGACTAACAGTCCACCAGCAGAGGAATCGACCCAGTGGAAACAATAAATAAATTCCGAAATTACTGTGAATTTATTTTCTGCATATGCACATTTCGTAGGAATGATTAGTTTCTCTTGGCACGATTTGTCAGATCATGGGAACGATTTGTTTCTCGTTGCCACGGATTGTTAAATCCAGGGAACGATTTGTTTATTCGTGGCCATAGTTTGTCAAATCGTGGGAACGATTTGTTTCTCGTGGCAACGATTTTTCAAATTGTGGGAACGATTTGTTTATTTGTGGCCATGATTGTCGATTGGTGGCCACGATTTGTCAATTTGTTGCCACGATTTGTCAATTCATGGCCACGAGTTGTCAATTCCTGGCCACGATTTGTACCTCGTGGTCACAATTTGATAATTTGTGGGAATGATTTGTTTCTCCTGGCCAGGAATTGTGATTTTTTTTATGCGGCACGACATAATGCGACCCAAATAAGCTTACATACATTACTTCTTTTTGTTTCATCTTCTTACTTTTAACAATGCTTTTTTGTAGTAAATGATAGTATTACAGATGTACAAGTTGCCATGATGAACATACATGTTCACCTATTTAAAAGTGTAGAATGTGCATCACCCTATGCTTTGCACACACCAATGATTGACAAAAAAAACAATGTTCCCTTCGTAACATATTTGGTCTAGAAGATGCAAATTTTTAGGTGTGCCACAATTTTTAAAATGTCCCTGCTAATAAATTAAAAATTTCTAAAATCTAATTTAGATTTTTCAAATTTTGAAGTGAACATTTTCAATTTAAATATGGAATTTCAATTTAAATCCTGAAATTTACACTTAAATATTGGATTTCTAATTATGAATTAAGACTTCCTACGGTGTGTTTTGGGAATTACAACCTTTATATATCCAACATGTATGTGGGAATCTCCAATTTGTATCTGGGGGAAGTTCTTTGTACTAAATTGATGCATTCTCACGACAACTTATTAATCGATACTGTTAGAAGCAGATATTTCACCGATAACGAGATACCAAAGTTAACGTAAACTTTTTTTTTTCATTTTGTATGTCTTCAGTGCCGATCAATCAACTTTTTACAGACGTTTATAAAGCTAAAAGGTCTATCGAAATATACATTTTGTAATAAATATATACTTTTAGTAATTTGCTTTGAGCGAATTGAATTCTTTGCCTGTATTGGCACTAGATGTAATGCCAGCTAAGAATTGCATCAGAGCAAAACAAATTACTAAATTAAATAACACTGGGTGTTCCGATACTTTCATAGGGGGAATACAGAACTCATGGAGCATCAGAATTGTTGGTAATTTCATGGTACGTAGTTTTATTTTCCTATATCACACCTTTTTTTAAGGAATTATTTTTCATGTCTGCTTACTTTGCTAATGTAATGTGGTAGAAATTACCAATTATTGGAAACTGTAGTCAGCAACGATAAAACAAAATTGGCTAAAATTAACATTTTAATCACACAAAAATAATTATCTTACAAATTAAATACAAAATATGACTTATCTGACAATAATGAAGTCCAAGTAATAATCCAAATGAATAGTTCACTTAATTCCACCAATAAATGTCCAAATGAATATTCCTAATATAATCCTCACTAAATAGTTGACAACAGATTCACAATAATTAATGTCGATTTCCAATACAAAAGATGTGCGTAATAATCCTATATAAACTTAATAATCCTGTATAAACTTATTAAACTGACTGACTTAACCCTTTTCAGCTACCCTGTATAAATACATTTATTCTTTCCAGAAAAATCTTCACAGGATATAACTAGAACATTCTAATAAACTAATTATCACATGACTAAAATGATTATGTAAGGAAAACCTCTAGAAAAATCTATGTGTTAAAATCTGAATTTAAATTCTAGAATATTCCACATGTTCTAAGGTGTAATAAACTTGACCATTGTTTATTGTAAACAAGTTACATAACTAGGCCAAACAAATTACATCATATTAAGGCCTTACAAAATAAAAACAATCAATATAATGTATTATAGAATATTTACAACATATAATTACCTATAACACTAATAACCTATACCTTTGACTACATTGAATGCAGTTTTGATTGGTTTTCAAAATGAAAGAGAGAAGTTATCAATATTTCATTTCGGATACCTCTACTATAAATGTTAAGATTTCAGTGTCTGCAAATCTATTATTGCCACTATCGTTGCAACTAAAACTCATTGTTTTCTGTTACCCTTTAAATCGGTAATTTGTGAAAGGTGGTCATTCCAAATAATGCTGCAAATCTCACGGAGCTAAGCAAACTTCACTGGGGAGAAGGTTAAGAGATAGTAGCTCATAGGCGTAATTGCATATCAAGTCCTTCTGTTGTATTTTTCTTATTCTTATCTGCAAAAAGGCGTACACAACTTAGAAAACGACCATTTGATTCTTGTAAATAAATATTCTGTTCCTCAAAAAGTTGATTATAAATAATCTGGCCTGCACATCCAAGAAAATAAATAATCTGACCGTAGATTTGTTGGTACGATACCATTTTGTTATTGATAATAAAAATTTTTAGCGGAGAAAAATAAATATTCTGGCCCGCAAAATTTTGAAAATGAATAATCTGGCTCGACCAAATCACTTTTACTTTTATTTTTCTCTTGATCAAGTTTCCAACTGAAGCGTAACAGTAAATATTTGTCTAAGGCACTGAACATTTTTATGTAACATTTATGATTCAGACGCAAAACTTGATTCTCAAATACCCCCGTCATCATGCCTCGGCCAGAATAGGCTCCCATTCTAGTATAGTTCCTACCCGGTAATAAGGGGCTTAAGGGCATTTTCCGGGACTTCGATATCAACAATTCAATGTAACTGGAATTTTGGAGAACGGAATTTGCAATTCATTTTCACGGGAATCCGGAGCAAACAACCTAATACCCACCTTCTCTAATGAAGAAATATGACAAAAGTACACCATTGCTTTGTTAAAATCGCATTTTTTTTTTCGGTCATGACTTCTCAGTTTTCACGATATGGAAGAATTTAACTAACTTTTACGGCAAAAATGTAGATATCTTACATACATCAATCGGGTATCATTCATACAAGTGGAATTACTAATAGTATTTCTCGTAATGCCACTTTTAAAACTTTTGTCTCCTTGAAGTACGAATTTGAATCTAAAAATAACATTAAGTGGCCAGTATTTTGCATGATTTCGTATCAATGCTAGTCCCTTGTTTTAAAAAGCAATGACAAAAAATCATACATTTCTTTGTAATTAGAATAGAACTACACAAAGCGCAGTATGAAACGACCAGAGCAAATTTTGGGAGTACATATGTCAGAAGATGTGTGATTAGAATGAAACAATTGACTTTTATTTTGAAATCTGTACTAGCAGAACATCATAAGTCCTAAAAAAATTTTAAAGCCATCTTTTATATATTAAACGTCAAAAATTTGATGGGAAATGGCTCATTCATTTTCCATTAGCTTCTGATATGCCTCAGAATAAAAAAAGTATTATTAGAAGTCGGCATTTTTTGAAATTGTTTCTTTTATGCATTATAAAATGACTTTGACCAAGAAAATATGGTTCATGTGCAAAATGTTTAATCCTATTTGAATGGATAAAATCAGAGAATATCGAATGTTTCTTAAATACGAAGATCATTAAACAGGGGTATATTAAGACAAGTGTTGTCATAAAATAAAGAATGTGTTTAAATTAAACCCTGTCAAAAACCAATGAAAATTAAATTTTAGATAAATATAATTTGAAAAAAAAGTTGAGTCCGCTCTTGTCTTATTTTTTCTGAAATATCACTACCTAAAGCATATTTCAAAAGATCCAAAATTATAAACCCCGTTAAAATCCAATGAAAGATAAAAAATATGAGCACTATACGTGCAACATTTTGACCCTTTATAGCTTGGGAATAGTAAACTAAGTCAAATTCGTTGACACATTACCAAAAGCGACTAATCGATGCATATCAAATTAAAATCAGATAAGAAATAAATCGAAAGTCCCAAAGACATAGCCTGTCACGCTCACTTGAAAATGCTTAACATCAGAAGATGAAAATGAAGTATTCCCCATAAGGTTTAATGTTAAACTATATTTCATGCTGGTCACCTAATTTTTCGTAAAATCGGGACTAATGGATATCAGTTCTTCTATGTCCCCTCTTCAAAATAAAATATGTTAACGAGAACATAACCTGTACGCATAGACAGTATAGGGCAACTTTTATAGTACACCATGAAAAATTCTTGTATTTTCGTTTTAACCTAAGTTTCATACTTTAAGCTCAATAATTTTTTAACGATAAATAATATATACTGAAATTTGATACCAAGTTAAAGCTAATTCAATATCCTTTACAATCAACACAAGTTTGGGCACTTTACGCCTTTTTATGATCTGGGGATTCAAAAAATGTCTCCCTGCAAAAAAATTGCAAAAATGACGAATTTATACTGTCAATTCCTTTAAGATAAACAACCCTCGTCATTTGATCTAGTCTTTATGCCTAACTTATGAGATGTGACACAATGTTGGAAAATAAAACCATTTAAGTCCATAAAAGTTTGATTTTCGGTAAAAAAAATTTGAAAAATGGAAATTTTGGGAATTTTAGATTTTTTTCACAATTTCGACTTTCTGACTTTAGGATCTTAAAATATTTACTAATGGCCGTTTTAATAATAATTCATGATATATTAGCAACAAATTGTGCGCACACATTTTAGTTTCAGACATTATTTAGGTTCAGAAATGTCAAAATTAGCATCCCTCACCCTAAAAATTTAGGAAAAATTTGAAATATTCAATGATAAAAAGATAATGTCTAATGGGAATTTTAGTGTTTATTTCACTACAGCTGTAAAAGATCGTTTAAGTAGATTTAAACTTTCTAGATGTCTCTTTTCCACTCTTTTGCTCGAAATTGTAAGCAAAAAGGGATTTTTTTTCGTTTTTCAGAATTTCTGCTGTTTTGACTTTGAGATGCAAATACTTCATGAAATTGATATGTAACTTGAAAATGTTTATTAAATATCGTTTCATTATATCTAAGCAATTACAAAGTATGTTTTTAAACATTTTAGTCTCATAAATTACAAACATATTATTCCTTACCACACATATTCCACACAATTTATTTCATTTTATTCAGCTTGAAAAGCTTAAACTTTGTATAAAGGTCCAATGACATATCATTTTTCAAACAACAAAATAGACAGAGAATTATATATCGCGAATAAGATCATGCACGTGGATTAAGGGCAGTTATTCAACAATTAATATTGGAATTTCGTAAAATTCTGAAATGCTAGATAATCCCATTTTTCAAGAAAATCGCCCAAAATATTCAATTTTACCGATATTTTGGTGTTAAAATTACATATTGCGACGTATCAAATGCAATTTTGCAAAAAAGTAAAACCATTTGTTTGCTTTGTTCATATATATGTAAATTCAGACATATTTTGACTTTTAAGTTTAATTTTGTTGGGATAGGGGTAAGATTTTCGGTACTGAAAGTCACATTGAACACTCCTTGAAACGACGGCATATCAGTACTTGTTGCTGACGTTCCAAACAGATTGACGATATAAGAGCAATGAAGTCATTAAGTCGCTTTGGACTGTTTACGAAATTTTTCTTTTCCAGAAATCATGGATGCACTGCTCAATGCTTCCGTTATATAGATGATATTTTTTTCACTAAATAACCCTCGCTTTGGTGATTTTCTTCATTAGATCTATCCAAAAGAGCTCGAAATTAAAGATACTACATACAATTCCACATCGGCCTCATTCCTTAACCTTCATCTTGAAATTAACAACAAAGCTGACTTCAAACTAATTTGTAGGACAAACGAGATGACTTCATTTTTCCAATAGTAAACTTTCCTTTTCTTTATAGCAGCATCCCAACAGCACCAGCATACGGAGTTTACATCTCCAATCCCATTTGTTATTCAGGAGCCTGTGGTCGATACAGTGACTTCCTTGATAGAGCCCTGCTGCTCGCAAATAGGCTACTTAAACAAGGGTATGTTGTCCAATCTTGAAGTCATCCCTCCAGAAGTTTTACGGCCGACATCACCATCTTGTGGACCGCTATGGGATATCTGTTTCCCAGCTGACAACAGATCTTTCCCTTGAAAAGCTAATTGTTGTCTCCTCTACTGGATATGACCTTACTACCGGAATTGACATGTTTAACACGGCGGTTCTTATAAGTAGAAGGAGATGCTTACTCTACTGGTGAAACTGATCTCCTGATCTCACTCATGGTTTTTTTATTGAGTCCGTATTGTTCATTTGTGTGTTTGTGTGTGTGTGTGTGTCTTATTTTTTTCTGTGCCGTACTCATGTTGTGTCTCTGTTTCTTTGATGTTTGCGATGTTGCCATTGCCCTGGGCTGATCGTTTTTGGATTGATGTTTCGGTTCTCACTTACTTTTCAATATACATATAATTGTTTGTTTTCCAATGTATAATCAAACATTGGTGGAGCGCATTGCATTTACGACAATTTTTGAAAAGAGAGGAACAGTTGGCTGCAGTCATAACATCTCACGAAGTTAACGTAGAACTGTTCTGATTACTGCTCTAAGTTAACTTAGAATTGCTCCAAAACGGCTCTAGAGCAGTTATTAAACCAGTCATAGAAGCAGAATTGTTCTTAAACGGTCATTGTCAAGAACATTTCCAAAAACGGTAAGAAGTTGTTCTAAAAGCAGTCATAGTCAGGAGTTGTTCTAAAACCAGTCATAGCTAAAACAATTCTGATAAAGAATGGATTATTCAATATACTAGGAAATCACTGATATACTTATAATAACCAAGGATTATCATTATCAACATATTATTAACATATCAACGTTATAGACTAGGAGATTAAACAAATCGTCCAAATCTAAGACTAATGTTTTAAGTACAAATATATAACATGTTTAAATTTCTTATTTAAAAAATTAGGAAATTAAACCCCCGGTGGCTAGAGTGGCCATTCTCTTCCTATTAAATGATTGAAACATGACAAGAAGTCTCATGATTGCAGGCATCAATATTATATCGATTGCAGAAGATGTCCCTTTTGCCATCTGTCGTTAGTCAAATTAAAGGAAGTCTCATGATTAACAGGCATCGATATAATATTGATTGCAGAAAATGTCCCTTTTTGCCATCGGTTTTTGAGTCAAATTACAGTAAGTCTATTGATTGCGGGCATTGATATTATGTCGATTGCAGACAATGTCCCTTTTGCCATATGATTTTATTCAAATTACAGTAAGTTTATTGAATGCGGGCATCGATATCATGTCGATTGGGGAAAATGTCCCTTTTGTAATATGAATTTATTCCAATAACATTTTAGTTTCCCGATTGCGGAAAATGGCCCTTTTGCCGTATGTTTTAGTAAAATTGCAGTAAGTTTATTGATATAATATCGATCGTAGAATATGTTCCTTTTCCCATATAATTTTTTTCTTATAACAGGAAGTTCATGATTGCGGGCATCGATATTAAATTGATTGAATGAACTGTCCTTATTGCCATCTGTTTTTTTTTTTTTTTCTTCTTCTTTTCTTTTCTTTTTTTTTTAACTTTCGGAAGTTTAATTATTGCGGGCATCGATATCATATTGATTGCAGAAAATGACCCTTTTGCCATCTGTTTTATTTATTCAACTTATAGTTTGTTTCATGATTGCAGCCATCGATATTAAATCGATCGAATGAAATGTCCTTTTTGCCATCTATTTTTTATAAAATTTCAGGAGTTTAATTATTGCGGGCATCAATATGATATCGATTGCAAAAAAATTATTTTTAGTCAAATTACAGTAAGTAATTGATTGCAGGCATTGATATTAAGTCGATTGCGGAAAATGTCCGTTTTGCAATATGTTTTTTTTTTCTTTTCAATAACAGGAAGTTTTATGATTCTGTGCATTGATATTATATCTATTGCAGAAAATGTCCTTTTGCCATCTGTGTTTAGTCATATTACAGGAAGTAAAACAAGTAGCACATTTTTATGATTAAGAGAAAAAAACGTTTTTTATTTCCCTTTATTAGTAAACACAAAGTAAAGAAAATCCCAAGTGGTTCACAAACGGTTAACAACTGATTTATTTTTGGCAAAAAAATTTACGCCGAGCTGAAAATACCGAAAATACATTAACAAATACGGTCTTGCATCCCCCGCCCCAACTAAAATTGGGCCTAATGTATTCCGGACTAAATTTAATGAGAAAAGGGACAATATCTGTATTTCGATACATGCAAAAATAAAACTTCCTTTAATACCCGGGCTATCATATAAGGAAACGAAAAATTTGTGTATTCAAAACGAATAATCACGTCCGATTGTCACAAAGATAGCCCCGTTATCATAACCCATAGGGAAATATTTAACGCACATTATACTGACCACTTTTAGAACTGCTCTACTGTATGACCACTTTAAGAACTGTTCTAAGTTAACTTAGAACTATGACCATTTTTATGACCACTTTTAGACCTGAGACAGCTTTTAGAACAGTTCCACATAGAACCAGTTATGACCGCTTTTAGAATTGCTCTAAGTTAACTTAGAGCAGTCAAAATTTATGACCGTTTCTAGAATTTGTTCTATGAGTGCCCTTAGTTAACAATCCTAACTTAGAGTTAACTTGGACGAGAAGTCATGTCTGCACTCAAATGTATAAGGTTAATTTTTTTGCGCCAAAGGGTTAGATCTCATTAAAGCCCTTTCTCAGGAAACTTTATGGAAAAGTAAATTATTATGAATTTGTAGGACTTAACATATTTGATCTACACCATTTTGGTACATTAAGATTCTTCAGGATCTAACACTGGTTTAGCGTGGTGGTTATTTTTCGTTATCTTATGATTGAAAAAAAAACTGCGAATTTCCACTGTTACAGTATTTCTATTGTTGAGAAATCTCGTTTAACGTGAACCAGCCAGAGCTGTCAAAAGAAATAAGAACAAATCTGGATATTTACTTTAGTAGATTTGTTGTTCTAATATGACATAAGAAATAAAGGTGCCTATAACTGTATAAGTATTTCTGTACTTACAGTTTTGGTTTGATAATAGCTTACCATTTCACATAAAATAGAAATATTTGATTCAAAATTTATACATTTTTATTTTAAGTTCTTGTATTATGTTCTACTGGCGGAACGGCAACTTTTTGCCTTAAACTGGTAGTGCTTACATTTTTTTATTCATACTCGGGGTTAAATATTCCACGTAAAGGGCCCACCCGTAGTAAAATCGGTATAATTGAAGCTTAAATTAATTGTAACTTTTGTTTATTATAATTACGGCTTTTCAAACATTAAGAAAATAGTAAATAAGGTATAGTCTATGGCGAAAATGAAACGAACTCCATTTATGTTACTGTATGGATGCTATATTTCGCGGTGTATTAATTTTTCGCACTATTTGCGTTTAAGGCGATAAGCGCGAAAATGTATACCCGCGAACATTTTACTGTAAATCTGAATATTAATGATCATAACGACTTAAACTGAAAATCCGCGAATATATAACCTCGCGAATAAATCCAACATTGAAAACCGCGAAAATTTCGTACCGCGAATAAAAAGCCCTATACAGTAATTTATATTTTTTAATGAGGAAAATAAAAGGTTTAATTAAATGTCTGTTATTTTTTTGTTTTTTTCTTTTTGGCGGGGGGAGACTTGGGGTCTGTGGTCATATATTGTCTGTGGTGAAATTTGCAAATAAAAAATTGCAAAGAAAATGCGATCCCCAGCGTATATTGATAACCTAGTTCTCTTCAATGCAGATCGAATCAAAACATTTGGAATTTCATGAATCGAAATATGTGTAAAAGCTGAGGGAACAAATTATCAATAGGATCTTAATAGGAAAGCCAAAATCAGTTAAGGACAGAGTTATGCAAGAGAGAGATACTCCTTGGATTTATACAAAATATTCTTGGATTAAGATATTGCAAGTTTTCAAATAAAATCGATTTTCGGGCCAGCACCAAAACACTACCTACAACTATTTTTCCACTTTTTTCAGTCCAAGCGGCTTTTAATTGAAATAACATTTTGTAAGTGAACCGATAGAGACAATGTTGTAGCAAGTTTTTTTTTAAATTCATTTTCACTAAAATTGTGATATTTTGTTTTCCAAATTCTTTTCAAATTGAAGTATACCTTTTCTAGTGAAATTATATCTGTATTGACATTTATAATATATTTGATACATCGGCAAACGAATACCGAAGCAATAACGAGAAAAAAGGGGGATTATAAAATCATAAATCCAAAATCATGGCAATTCATATTAGGCCATGGGCTGAAATCACTTTCCGTGCACACACACCCCGAAACACACACACACACTTACGATCCATACCGATCTTTTTCAATCCTTTTCTATCCCCTCTTCAAAATAAAACATGTTAACACGAATATAACCTGCACTCATACACAGTATAGGGCCACTTTTACAGTACACCATACAAAATTTTTGTATTTTAGTTCTAATCTTAATTTCATAATTTAAGCGCCATAATTTTTATGAGATGTACTGAAATTTGGTACAATATTTAAGCTTATTTAATATACTTTAAAATGAATACACGTTCAAGATGTTCCCTAGCACCGGAATTCTTTGCTAAATTTCTACATCCATGTCTTTTGTGGTCATGGATACAGGATCGTCAGCAAGCATGAATTAAACTAGTGAAGTATTCCTACAATCACTGTCATCCTTTAATCCTATTTGCACCCCAAATGCAGATCTTTTCCTGTTCTGTCACGGACAAGACTTCATGAAAAACTTCAAAACGGAACCAAACAAACCAGTGACAAAGTTATTTCTATTTTCAATGATAACAGCAGGTTGATTGATGATACTCTTACTTTTGACAATCCCCAGTTTTAGATTCTGTCGACATCATTTACCCACAAGAACTCAAATTGAAAAAAGCTTACACTGATTCTAAATACTTCCCTCTTCTGGATCTAACAATCATTATTGACTCTGGTAAAATAAAAACTAAAATATATGATAACATTGATCGTTTTGATTTCACCTTTACTAATTTCTTTTTATGGGGGCGACATTCCTCTAGCTCGATCTGACGGGGTGTTTACATCTCAACTGGTGCAATTAGCATTCTTCTCTTAATAAAGGTAACCTTACCATGGCAGCCAATTTTGTACAACAGGGTTACATATTTCTCAAGTTGTTGAATACATTTGATATCTAAATACGGCGTTACTCGCAAACAGCTGTTTACTAAGGGCATTTGTAGTCCTCATTTTTACGGAAATGTTATAAAAACCAGAAACTGATTAAAAATATCTAAAACTGGGACGAACTTATATTCTTTATGCAAGTTGGCATACAAATGGGTACTAATTGTGCTCCTTTATTCGAAGATTTGTTTTTATATTGTTACGAGACTGAATTTCTGCAGGAACACGTAAAAAATCATTAAAAAATGCTAAATCCTTCAATCTCACTTACAGATATTTATATGATGTTCTCTTCATCAAAAACGTATCTTTTGCTGAATGGATCCCATCAATATATCCGCCAAAATTATAGATAAAGGAAAAGACAGAAACCACTAGATTTATATCTTTTTGGACTTGCATCACGAATTTGACAAAAATTGTCATTTTAATACTAAAATGTACGAGAAGGAGACGATTTATATTTCAAAATTATCAATTTCCCGTATATGAACAGTTATTTTCTAGCTTCTCCTCCTTAATTATCAAGGTTTCAAAAAATACCTTTCCATACGATCATTAAAAGAGATCTTAAATATATACCAGTCCCTTGTAGAAAAATTTTATGTTTTGGATCGAACTCTGATTCAAGATTTTTTTTTTACTTAGTACCGGTGTCATATGGTATTTTGACCCGCGCGGTAAATCGACCCGCGGGTCGATTTTTAGCCGCGGTAAATTGACCTACACCATGGGAAATTGACCCCCCCCCCCCCTGTATGGTATTTTGACCCGCGCGGTAAATTGACCCGCGGGTCATTTTTTAGTTGTGGTATATTAACGCCACCTGTAAAATTGACACAGCCCTATAATTTATTGAAAATTTAGAGAGAATGATATAAAATGAAGGCTGATTTATTGATTTTATATCAAGAAATGACACAAACTTGGGGTAGGTCAATTTCCCATGAGGGTAGGTCAAAATACCATGGCTTGCTGAAATATTATTTGCAACCCACAGAACAGTCTTAATGTAAACAGAAATGTACCAGAGTGATAATTCATACAAAATAAAGGCATATTTTTATAATTTATACCGATAACTGATGCCGAGTTGAGGAGAGGTTAATTTCCCATGGGGGTAGGACAAAGTACCACAGCTTGCTGAAATATGATATGCAACCTTCAGAACAGTTTAAATGTTAAGAAAAGTACCAGAGTGATAATTAATACAAAATAAAGGCCTATTTTAATAATTTATACCGACAACTGATGCTTAGTTGGGGGGGGGGGCAGTTTCCCATGGGGTAGGTCAAAATACCATGGCTTGTCAAAACATGATTAACAACCTATACAACAGTTTAAATGTATAGAGAAGTGCACCAGAGTGATAATTTATACAAAATAAAGGCATATTTTTCTATTATATTACTAACTCCAGATCAGTCTAAAAGTATACAGAAGTATTATAATGTAACGATTCATACAAAATAAAGACGTCCTTTTATATTTCACACCTAGAAATGACCCTGAGTAGGGGTAGGTCAAAATGCCATGGCTTTCTTAGGATTTTCAGGAGTGCTACACCATGGGTTTAAATCCTATTATTTTATGCATTGATATATTTAGTATTATTCCTTATCATATCCAATAACTAAATACCGAAATTACTGTGAATTTACTTTCTGCATATGCGCATTTCGACAACTTATGTCTTATCAGTGCAGATAAAATCTAAACGTTTGGAAGACCATAAACTCAAAGATGTTTAAAAACTGATAGAGAACAAATAACCAAAGTGATCTAAATTTAAAGCCAAAATCAGCCAAGAACAGAGCTTTGCATGAGGGAGATACTCCTTAGTTTTCCATAAAATTTACAAAATTTTAGATATTATAAGGTTTCAAAAATAATCGGCTTTCGGGTCAGCACCGAAGTACTGACTACTGGGCTGGTGAATACCCTCGGGGACTAACAGTCCACCAGCAGTGGCATCGACCCAGTAGTAACAAATAACTAAATACCGAAATTACTGTGAATTTACTTTCTGCATATGCGCATTTCGACAACTTATGTCTCATCAGTGCAGATAAAATCTAAACGTTTGGAAGACCATAAACTCAAAGATGTTTAAAAACTGATAGAGAACAAATAACCAAAGTGATCTAAATGTAAAGCCAAAATCAGCCAAGGACAGAGCTTTGCATGAGAGAGATACTCCTTAGTTTCCATAAAAATTACAAAATTTTAGATATTATAAGGTTTCAAAAATAATCGGCTTTCGGGTCAGCACCGAAGTACTGACTACTGGGCTGACAGCCTGTGTCATTTAGTACCAAATATGTGACTGTGCACATGGAGATTGTCTTTTCAATGCCATTTAGGTATGTCATTAGTGCGACACGATTTTTAGCCAGTATGTCTAGTTCTGTCATTTTCTTCATCATTTTGGGAATATTTTGACACAAAATGGTATAAAACTACATGTAATCTTCATAATATCTTATATAAGTTGTTAATAGTTTGTGTTAAAAGTATGGCAATAAAAGTATGTTCTGTTCATATATATTCATGGGAATTTTAACAGGTGTGGGTGAAAAACATGTCAGGAGTGTAACATTTTCTATCTATAAGTAAGTGAGAACCGAACCGTCAATCTAAAATCGAACAATCCAAGGACAATGGCAACACCAGAAACAAAAAAGGCAGAAAAAAACAGAGACACATTTGTAATTAATATGATTTTCAAAGGATGTTTATGGTAAAAATACTTCTCATATTTGCCTAAAATTTGTTATGGCTCTCCTTCAGTGACATATATATAGAAATTTATCATATGTATGCCTCATGCTTACAGATAACAGGACAAATAAAAACAAAGGGTTACTACTACTACTCAGGGCCAGTTCTCGGTATTAAATAAAAAAATATTCCTTTATTTTGTATGAATTATCACTTTGGTTCACTTCTGTATACATTTTGACTGTTTTGCAAGTTGTAAATCATATTTCAACAAGCCATGGTATTTAGANCCCCCCCCCCCCCCCCCCCCCCCCATGGGAAATTGACCTACCTCGTACTCAAGGTCAGTTCTCAGTATTAAATAAAAAAATGTTCCTTTATTTTGTATGAATTATCACTTTGGTTCACTTCTGTATACATTTAGACTGTTTTGAAATTGTAAATCATATTTCAACAAGCCATGGTATTTTGACCTACTGCCTACCCCCTACTCAGGGTCAGATCTTGGTATTAAATAAAAAAATATTCCTTTATTTTGTATGAATTATCACTCTGGTTCACTTCTGTATACATTTACACTGTTTTGTAAGTTGTAAATCATATTTCATCAAGCCATGGTATTTTGACCTACCCACCGCATGGGAAATTGACCTACCCCTTACTCGGGGTTAGTTCTCAGAATTAAATATAAAAATATGCCTTTATTTTGTATGAATTATCACTTTGGTTCACTTCTGTATACATCAAGACTGTTTTGTAGATTGTAAATCATATTTCATAAAGCCATGGTATTTTGACCTACCCCCATGGGAAATTGACCTACCCCTTACTCAGGGTCAGTTCTAGGTATTAAATATAAAAATATGCCTTTATTTTGTATGAATTATCGCTTTGGTTCACTTCTGTATACATTTAGAATGTTTTGCAGTTTGTATATCATATTTCGACAAGCCATGGTATTTTGACCTACCCCCATGGGAAATTGACCTACCCTTTGAAACAAGATAGATGTTATAATTTTTCTTAGAAATTTGGGTAGGCCATTTTTCCATGGGGGGGGGTCAAAATTCTCTGGCTGAAAAGTGACCCGCGGGTCAAAATTCCACGCGGAAAAGTGACCCGCGGGTCGTTTTTTCTATGGTATTTTGACCCGCGGGTCAATTTACCATGTGGGTCAAAATACCATATTACACCGGGATGATCATTTCTTTTAACTGTCTACGACCTTTCAATAGCAATTACTGTTGAGTAACCGGGTACTGTCGCAATGGAAGGGGAGGTTTTGCGATTCACAAATCCGGTTTAACCCACCATTTCTTTTGAAATGCCTGTACCATTTCGGACCATTGTGGTCTACGATTTTTCCGGTTATTTCCCCCTGGTTAATCTTTTTGTCTCATGGACTTCAGATCTTGACAACTCTGAGCAAGTATAAATATATTTCATTAACATGGTACATATTGTTATTGTAACTGCCTGTATGAAACAGTCCAAAACGGTCTCGCAAAACTGAAGGGTGTAAATTTGCACTCTTTGTTAATTTAACAAGCGTATGCAGTTTCATTCAAAAGCTGTATTTGCACACAAAGAAAAACTTTCATAGCGATGTAGATATACAAATGTTTGTACAAATGCACATATAAATGGGCTATAAATAACTCGGCGGTGAATTTCCTTAACAGTAATCAAGATTATTGCATGTTTAGCTTTGCTTTTCTCTGAAAACAAACAATAATTTAAAAAGAGAAGCTTGGCTTTAGTTCTGCCATTGTTTATCTCAGTAGCATTACATATAAAAGGGTATTTTTTAGAGCAAAATATATTGTGTCACGTGTTCACAAAAAGTTTTTGGTGATCTGTTTTGAGATTCTAGTGTGTTTCCAATGATATATTATCAATGAAAAAAATGCATTGAACCTAAGTTGGTCCTAATTGTGTCATAGGGAAAGCTCGTTGACTGTGTTTTACATAGAGTTCATTGTGAAAGAGTATTCCCGCTGGTGGCCATCTGAGTGAGGAATTGGCATGAAAGTAAAAACAAACTTGGATTGCACATTATAAGTATCATTTATGTCAAATATGGTTTCAATCGATTCAGCAGGTCTCTAGAAGATGTCTATATCCATTTTTTTATCGGGTCCAATGTTACATAAAGTTCCCGCTGGTAGCTATTCAAGAGGACGGAGTATCACTTAATTAATGCCGCTGCAGCTGGTGGTTTAGAGGTCACCGAGTGTATTCACTAGCCAAATAGTCAGACTTGTCTGACATGAAAAAAAAACACCTTGCTTTTTTAGAATTTTACTTTTAATTAAAAATACTGAAACTGAAAAATGCGACATGCTATTCGTCAAGAAAAAATCCTTTTTAAAAAGATTTGAAAGTTTTGTATTCCAATATAGCATAGTGAATCTTTCGTAATAGATGCGATTGAGTGATTGGGAAAATCATCGAATCTTGCAAATGGTTTCTAAAGGGATACGACATCATAATGAAAGTAGAAGGGCTTGACTCGAGCTTCAATTTTTATTTTAAATCCTGGCAACCCTTTTCACTCTTTTTTTTACCAACTCAAATTCCACTGAATTCAATCTCCCAGTCTTCTTTATCCCAAGTCAAGTCTTTTTTGCTTTCCCATCACTTTTGTCCATCTCATATCCCCTGTCTAACGTCCTATAGAAATAGACACTTTATTGAATGGACAATTCACGTTGTTAGCTATTGAGTGATTATAGTATGGAAATTGGAGGAAATATTTAATATTCTTTGAACTAATACTTTTTTGGTAACAAAACATTTGAAGTGGCGTTTTTGTACACTGCTATCATATTAGGACCTATTTTTACCGAAGATTATTCTTTATCTTTTAATATCAACGTATTAGTAGAAATCCTGACAAAGATAAAGAAATCATAACCCAGGACATTCTCATGCAGTTGAAAGCCAGGCTAACGTACATGTTCGAAAATACACGTTGAAATTAATTAATAGAAAGACGTATCATAAATAAATGATTTAGTTCTTTTGCTATTTGTCTCAAAATATAATTTAAGATCAATATATAACATAATATACCATTTTAACAAAATAAACATCGTTGATCTAGGAAAAGCAGTAGAAATCTGGACCAAATTCCAGTAAAGATCTCCAGTGGTGAACATGACAGGTATAAAAAAGATTTTGCACAAGAATGATGTTTTGGGCGACTGCTCTAAATAGTTGTAGAATTGAACTGATTAAAACTTTCGAAATAACTATAGTTTGCAAGGATGGCTAGGGACATTTGAACATAAATTAAATTATATAGCATATGCTTTACCACAATGTCGTGATGTCTGAAATGCAAAATGACATTGTAGATATGTTCTAAACATTCATCAGTAAAGCTGTAATATTTATATTTGCTAATTGTAACAAGGCCCTATGCCAACCCAAGTGATGTTGGGAGTGATACAGTAAAACTTAACTGGACTGCTGGTGAACATGGCCTTCCAGAAGGTTGCTGCTTTGACATACATTATAAGGAACATAACAAAGGAAGATGGAAAGCCTACGAAACGGCACATCCATGGAGATTAGATACTATAATGATAAAAAATCTAAAGCCGGAAACTTGTTATGTTTTCAAGGTAAAAATTATTAGCGAAACCACAGATGACGAAGGGGCATTCAGTACTTCAAGTGAACCGATCACAACACCTTTTGAACGCAAGGAACTACCAGATGGATCAACATTGATATCGTCTCATCCAATTGAAAAATATCAGTTGCACATGAGAGAAGATATGGAGGCGAGAAACAAACAAATGAAGAAAAGAAAATTTACACTAGGTAATTATTAATTATTAACTGTGAAGGTCACTAATTTTGTGTCAATAAAATGTCTCTCTCGGGCATATAAGTAATTTGTGGGAAAATATATACGTGTTTTAGAGTAGGAATCACAAAAAAATAAATTTCCTTGTTTTAAAATAAATGGTTATTAAAATAACTTAAGAAAACTAAACCAAACTATTAGAAATGTTTAAACTGTCCTTAAGCTTATTATGAAACTAAAGAGAGTCACAGTTAGGCAGATTAGGATTTAGCTAATTAAAAACAAAGGTCGCTTCTATCAGTTCAGTCCACTTCATTTTTGCAGACGAAATATAAAGACATACCTTGGCCAAATGCAGAGCAGCTAGAAAAAAATTGAAATATGGTTTAGTAACTCTTCAAATCGATGATATTGTCAAAATATTTGTTTGATCTAAGGTCTAAATTTTATTGTTAAATAACAAAATACCGAAGTAGCTGTGAATTTTGTCTCAGCAGATGACCATCTTGACAATTGATGTTTCTCCAATGCAGATCAAATTAAAACGTTTGAACGAATCTATGCCATAACAACCAGACATGCTATATATGGAGCTGCAAGTTATGCACACCGGACATTGTGTCAATAATGAAAGGATATTGACAAATGCACACGAGACAAAGTTTCCACAGAAACATGACAAAACCAAGCAATGAAACATATTTATTGTTGTTCTTCAGGGAATTTTTGTTGAGGTTACGAATGCCATACAGAGCATTGACAAAAATGCCAAAGTTACATATTAATATGTTACATTTAATATGTAACTTTGGCATTTTTGTATGGGATTCGAACCAGCAACCCCAGTCTCTCTGTGCAGACCCCTTAAATCTATGGGTTGATTTTTATTACTTAAAGCCCAGGTCATTTATTCAATCTGCCTAACATATGTTGTACAAGGTGTGACAAACTGATTTTAACTGGATTGATTGTATAGGTGAACTATTGTCATTTTCACCTTATCACTTGATGTGTTAAGACGTTAAATTTCTATCATTATTTTCCAAAGGTTAAGATATAAACTGCACTGATGAGGCATAGTTGCCGAAAAAGCTATATATATATATATATATATATATATGCAGTATCCAAATTCATATGATTGTTTATTGAAATCAAGGATGTTTGCGATGTTTTAACTTTGATTGTCAATCTTAAATTAGCATACTAGTTCCGCAGAGGAATGGTGTATCCGTTAATAATTTCTCATACCTGGCGCTCTGTTTGCCCCTTACCTTAGACGAATCTATACTACTAAAGGTTACAATAAACCAAATACTTTTTAATGCTATTTCCGTATGGGGGTTCCCCTTTTCAACAAAATTTTAAAAATAACGACATATAAAGACCTTTATTTTATTAAATGAAAAATAGGGGTTAACATGACTTTCTGTGTTTAATTTGAGGCTCAAAAGAGGTGATATTTAAGAAACAAAAATTTCAAATCCCGACCTTAGGCATTAAAATATCACATATGATGGTCAGGGGTAGAATAACGAAAATTAAATTATAATATTTCAACCGACTTTGCATTATTCAGTTTTATTTTTAAATACTTCATTTCATTATCAACCAATCGTAGATGATCTATTGCTTTATTCTTAATGAAATGTTGTGTTCAAAAGCTAGATGCGTTCCGAAGGCAATTATTTGGGTTTATTGTAACCTATATTGTATTATAATTTGAGATAACTCTACCAATTAGTACTCAATTCGTCAACATTTCAAAACACTGTCATTCCGTCTATATTTTTGGCGATTTTTTTTTGCCGAGGTGACCCTTCTCTGAAAAACACAGAAAATAAAATGAATTTTTAGAGACATTATGGTACTGCTCTTCAAAGTCCAAACCAAATCTTACTTTTTTCCCTGAATTTTTACAGCTTATGACAAGGCATCTCTGCTGGTGGTTGGAATAATCAATTACGTAATAGCATGTCCATATTTGGAAGAAGAAAAGAGACCTATGTCAACATGTTCCAAAAGGGCAATTTTGAAAAAGACTATAACTACAAAAAAAAAAAAAAAAAAAAAAAAAAAAAAAAAAAAAAAAAAACAATACATAGTCATTAGTTCGCCCTCAAATAGTAAAAAATCAAACATCTTAATGAAGATTAGCAGAAAGTTGTGGCTGAATGTATCAATAAAATATAGCAGGGGGTGTTTTATGGAAGCGGAATTTTGGCGTATTTTCGGTAAAAATTCAAGATTAAAAAATGTCGTTTTTCCGGAACGGAAAATGTTTTGGGACAAATGATGTCACAAAATTTGAACTTGGATAAAAGGTGCATCAATATTTATCGCATACAGTAACATATCACTATTGTACTTAGAAATCTTGAAGGTATTCGGAGCACACCCCCCTTCTTTTATACGGAAAAAATCTCCCTATGTCAAGAAACAGACTATTATTGTGAAATCTTGATATTAATGTACAGTTTTAAAGGCTGAATCGTAATTTCATAAAATTATTCATACTTTAAACAATTCCCCGTGGTAGAGATGTATGCTCTTTATTTTTCTTAGATATAGTGTACTTGTACATGAGATAATATCTTATGTGTACACTTTGTTCAATTAGAATTATCTTAATTTATGTAGATTCTAAAACCTTAGGATTAACTCCCTTCATCGTAGTTTTGCCCTTTGCTATATTTGATATTACTGATTATTCGGATTTCGTTTGGTTTTATGCATTTAAAACATTTTTGAAATTATGAATTTCCTTTGTTTGGATTCTAGTGCTGCTGATGAGGCCATACAGCTCATTAAAGTTATTACAGTTGGAGTTAACATATGTGTTATGGTCTCTTGTTCATTTACTCCATATCCTTTTGTGAAATATTTAGAACCATTTAGAACAGGATTTCTTACAAAACCTGTTTCAATATAGGTTACAATAAACCAAATACTTTATAATGTTATTTCCGTATGGGGGTTCCCCTTTTCAACAAAATTCTGAAAATAGATGTAGGTTAATTTTATGCTCGGTTGCCCAGAAAATGAAAACTACATATTAAGACCTTTATTTTATTAAAGTGAAAAATAGGGGTTCCCATGGCTTTTCTGTGTTTAATTTGAGGCTCAAAAGAGGTGATATTCAAGAAACGAAAATTTTCAAATCCCGACCCTAGGCATTAAAATATCACATTTGATGGTCAGTGGTAGAATAACGAAAATTAAATTATAATATTTCAACTGGCTATACATTATTCAGTTTTATTTTTAAATACTTCATTTCATTATCAACCAATCGTAGATGATCTATTGCTTTATTCTGATTGAAATATTGTGGTCAAAAGCTAGATGCGTTCCGAAGGCAATCATTTGGTTTATTGTAACCTGAAGGAAGAGATCGATTTCTTTGAGCCGATTCTCCTCTGAAACCATGCCAAGTCCAAAGCATTTGTGTAATGTCATATGAATGTAGTATTTTTTACTTCCTAAGTTTGTCTTCAAATTAATCTTTTTCCCTCAGAAAACGGCATTTTTGTGAAAATATACCAATTCGGAGACCGTTATCATTCCGAGTCTTATTGGTTTCGCGCATGCTCAGTATGTCAAAGTAAAACAAAAGTGAAACAGACCGTAGATTAGGTAGAAAATAACAATATACCGAACAAACGAAATCGGTTTTCGGGCCAGCACCGAAGTACTAGCTACTGGGTTGGTGAATACCCCCGGGGACTAGCAGTCCACCAGCAGAGGCATCGGCCCAGTGGTAACAAATAACAAAATACCGCACATACTGTGAATTTAGTTTCTGCATATGCGCATTTCGACAACTTATGTCTCATCAGTGCAGATTAAATAAAAAAACATTTGGAAATCCATAAACCAAAATACAATCAAACCTGTCTTATGTGACCTTCCAAGGGAACCTCAAAATAGGGTCACATAAGACAGGGGTCTTTTAATACAGGTTAAATTTACAAAGAAAGCACTATGAAGGGATATTAAAATTAGGGTCATATATGACAGGTTTTTGCTCAATACAGGTGGTCGCTAAGGCAGGTTTGACTGTATGTGTTAAACCTGATGGAGAACAAATAACCAAAATGATCTAAATAGAAAAACCAAAATCAGCTAAGGACAGAGCTATGCAAGAGGGAGATACTCCTTAGTTTTGAACAAATTTTTTCTTAATTTAGATATTTCAAGTTTTCAAACAAAATCGGTTTTCGGGCCAGCACCGCAGAAACTAACTAGACAGTTCAATATATCAGAATCCTGCTTAATTTGTATTGTTAATTCGTCATTTTGCTTAATTAAACTAATTTTACCCCCTTTTACTCAGGTGCACTACTGTTTAAAAATAAAATTGGAGCTGAACGTGTTCAACGACGAACGGATTACCCGAATCCCTACTGGTATTCGTCGGTCAGAGCTGTTTGCTTAATGTGGCTGTCCCAAGAAAACAGCCCTGACCAGCTAATCCAAGTAGGAATTAGGGATTCCCAAACCATTTAATGTGTAAACACAAACAACCGACCCGAC